>BQNB010144030.1:0-15318 GCA_026074375.1 Tanacetum coccineum | reverse complement strand
TATTCAAACATCAATTACCAATTCGTCTTTCGATTTTCAATTCAAGCCTCGTTGGGACATAACGACCCAGGAACACTCTATACTGCTTCCGGATTCATTGGTCTTGAGGATTCTGATCCTTGTTGTGTATCTATATTTATTGGAATATAAAGAGGGGTGAGAAGACGCGAGTCATTTATGTTTTCAAAACTTTATAAAGTTTAATGTATATCTTTGATTTATTAAATTATGGAAATATTGTATCACTGTTCGGGCTATCATAATCCAGAGGCCATGTAGTATCGTTTGAGGAGCCAGGGCACTTTAAATCGTAAACCTAGCAAACTCGTCAAAACAAATACTCAAATGGAACCCCTCACTTGAAATTCCCTAGTAAAGTGATACGATAAGATTTTAAGTTTCTTCAAAAGTTAGTCGATGATAAGTTACGTTAATTATATAACGTAATTGTTTTATAATGCGTCGATCGTTGATTAATAACGATAATTGTGTCGGGTTTTAATAAAAAACACATGGGTTTGAGGATTCAAGGCTTCAAACAAGAGTTTATATATGATCTTAAGAGTATTATTAATATTCTAATATAGATTATAAGCTTATTGAACAAAATTGTGAGCTTACTTGAGCTAAAATCGGTCGAAATGGGGTTTTCGGGTTCATACGCCTAGTAACGACTTCCTTGATCCTCCTTAGAACTCTATTTGTGTGTGTGATAGATTTTGAGGTGTGATTTGAATGAATAGGGGTGTTCGGCTATTTATAGGTTCGAAAACACCTTGGTGGCCAAGTTTGGTGTTTTGATTAGTGTCAAGGCTAGGATAGATGACTAAGGGCAGCTATGGTGATGACTATTGAGGGCTAGAGGTGTAGCTAAGCTTGATGGAAGGTTATGGTGAAGGTAGGGGGTGACGAGTACAAAGGGGTGACAAGGAGGTGACAAGGCCAAACTTGGTGGCCAAGGGAGGTGATGGAGGCGCTTGGTTGCTTTCTTGTGACATGGTGGTGATGTCATGGAGGTGCTTGAGGAGTTAGGGTGCTATCTTGGTTTAAAAATGGATAAAAAAGGGTGTCGGTTTTGGTTTTGGTTCGGCTTAGGGTTTAGGGTTTTAAAATGTGGATTAGGGTTAGGATTAGTGATAGTTTAAGATTTAGGATTAGTGTTAGGATTAAGGTTTAGAGTTTAGGATTAAGGTTTTTAGTTTTTAAGGTTTAGGGTTTAGTTTTAGGTTTAAAGTGAAATTAGGGTTTTAGGGTTTTGTTTAGGGTTTATGGTTTTAGATTAGTGTTTTAGGATTAATTAGGGTTTATCTTTAAGGTTTAGAATTCATGCATTAAGTGCTTGTACCTTATGCTAAAGTAGTGGTAAAGTTTAAACATGATTTAGGAGCTTAAATGACCTAATTAGGTTTTTAGGCATGATTAGCTTGTACATTGTACTTTAGAAAGTTGTAACTTGATTTTAGGAGGGAAAAGATATTCAAATGTTGTGCATTGTACACTTGCACACATGCTTAAAGGCTTTCACATTCATTTTATATGTATACATTACATATAATTAGGGTTTTGATATAAACGTTAACGTTTAATGCTTGTTTTGAAATAACGTTTTGAAAAGTACGTTAAATGAATAATGTACTTGGTAAAAATGATATTAAGATATAGACTTGACATATTAGGATGTTTACATGATATAAACATAGATAGAATTGGCATAGGTAGATTGCGTGAGCTTGATTACTTTAAAGATGCAAGTTACGTTGCATAATGAGATAAAGCAACAATTTTCCCTGTAAAAAGGTGGTATATATATATATTTGATGGATATTACAGTGCATCTAATTTAATAGATGGATAATTACATTAATGAAAATTACGAGTTGTTATATAACACTTTTATATCTTTGTTACAAAGGGTGGGTGTTGCTCATTCTTTTGGTGACAACAAGGCCAAACTACACTCAAGGGCGATATCATACGAATTTGATTAATGGGTTTGTTCAAGTGTTGGTAATCTTTCTACTCTTATTTTCATATCTCATTAAGCTTTTTAAGTTTTTCTATTATTAAAAGGCATTAGTCGATGACTTGACTTCGGTTAGTCGTTTATGTTGCAGGTGCATTCACTAAGTTACATGTTCCCCCACTCGGTTTCACTTTTTTCAAGTGAGCTCCTTTATTTCTGGATGTTGTTTGATTAATGTGTATTGTGATATAAAAAGTTGTGTAGTTAGATGGATACAAAAATGTCTTGACCTGTTTGGTTTATAGGGGAAATATCATCATGTTTTGAAGGCTATTTTCTGGGGCAAAAAGTACGTTGTGGATTTCAGTCCCGTTAACCCGACCACCAATCAAAACAGCAATATGGGTTTTCAATGCTTTTGTATATTAAAGGAAGGAAACTGAATACCTACATACAATATGAACCTGCTAACTATTTATAGACTAAAAGTACATAAAACTTGCATGAAATATAACGTGGGTATAGTCCCATGATCTCCTCAATAATACGTAACTAAAACCATGTACTGCTCCATAAACTTTGGTCAAACCATGGACTATATCAACTCTTTTATTCAACATTACTGGGCCCCACATACTGACCTGTACCCTCTGACCGTGACCTATCAAGATTTCCCAACATTCACCCCCTTAATCTTGATGCCTTTCACGGTCTCTGCTCATGCGATCATAATCACGAACATGGTCTCTTTCTCGGTTCCACGGTCTTCTTCGTCTTACGTCGGAACTCACTTTCCTGCCACGATCATCACGATCATTCTTTCTTCTCTTGCTTTCTGCTCGTCTTCCTTGCCCTTGCTGCTCGTCACTCTTTTCTACTTGCTGTCTTTCTCGTTCTTGCTAATCGATGCTTGCTCATCGGTTCTTACTTGTCGACCCTTGCTTGCCGACTCTTGCTTGACGACTCTTGCTTGCCGACTCTTGCTTGCCGACTCTTGCTTATCGATTGTTTCTTGCTTGCTGCTTGCTACAAACACGAAACTTTCTACTTGCTATCATTGTCTTGCCTGCTACTTGCTACAGACTATGCGACAACCTTCTTGCTTGCTAACTTGCGATAACTTGCTCTTGCTTTCTTTCTTTTGATCACCAGGTGATCGATCAACCTTGCTACTTGCTTTGTTTCCTCTTTCTGGTCTTGTTTTTTTTTCTTTTCTTTTTCATTCTTCTTGCTGTGATTTCTCTCTACTTTCTTGCCTTCCAAAAACACAATTCTTGCTGCTGCTTTTTCTTGCTACCTTTCTTGTTATGATTTCTTGCTAGTTTCTTTCTATGATTTCTTGCTCGTTTACTGCTTTAAAACAATCCTTGCTGCTGCGTTGTTTTGGTCACCCGCTGTGATAAAAACTTGCTACTTGCTTTCGTCTTTTGTTGCCTGATTACATGGGTTGCAATCAGACCCTTTCTTTCTTGCCACACACCAGGTATGAGCCCCCTAGCTCTGATACACGTGTGGATTTCAGTCCCGTTAACCCGACTACCCAACCCTGCTGAACACCAATCAAAACAGCAATATGGGTTTTCAATGCTTTTGTATATTAAAGGAAGGAAACTGAATACCTACATACAATATGAACCTGCTAACTATTTATAGAGTAAAAGTACATAAAACTTGCATGAAATATAACGTGGGTATAGTCTCATGATCTCCTGAATAATAGGTAACTAAAACCATGTACTGCTCCATAAACTTTGGTCAAACCATGGACTATATCAACTCTTTTATTCAACATTACTGGGCCCACATACTGACCCGTACCCTCTGACCGTGAACCATCAAGATTACCCAACATACGTTGACAAGCTTGAATAAGACAATAAAAAGTCAACCCGATCAGGGGAGTATCTTACATCCGCTCTCAATGAGTTTGACCTACAACAGTATGATGGTCTTGCTGATGGAGCAAACAAGCTTCTTATGCTGGTAAGTTTGGTGCTATTTCTTAGTTATGAATAATATAAGATTTTTTTGGTTAGATTTTGCTATTTTCTTTACCATATTGAATTTAACTTTTTTGAAAATGCTCAACCATCTTGATTCAATCAGCCCATGAAGTGCTCCTGGAGGTTATCAATCAAGATAAAAAGGAGCAACTTACGAGCCATGAGTACGTCTTGATCCTATACAGATTCATGATCTTAGATGCAAGGTTTCATCTTAGAAGCCGCCAAGTAGGGCCATAGGAGGAAGTGGAGAACTGGAGATGTTGCGCATATGATAGTGTTAGGACAATCAAATAACAAGGTACATTTTTGAATGAGGATCTCGTGGCGAGTGAATGGCTCCCAACAAAAACAGACCCTCTAAAACCAATGAAAAGACTCATGAGTGGTCCATATGTGGCCTTGAGCTTTATTAGAATGGGTTCTAAGTCTAAGATGAAGTTCGTTAACAGTATGATGGAGTAAAGGAAGGATGAGGGTGGTGGTTCTTTTTAACGGTTCTTCTGCTGAATAGTACAGAACTACAGATCTTATAAGGGCGGTTACACAGAGAGTAACTACTATAACCAACTAAGTTTTCTACTGTGGATGAACATAAGTCAATGACTGCTGGCTAAGGTATCTCTTTTATCTCATCAATGTTGTCAAATAGCCTTAAAAGTGAAAATGGTGACGTGTGAAAATGAAGAGTAAGTTACATAAATGGTTATGTAGTTTACTCAAATTTAGAGAATTGGTTCATTAGTGATGGTAATTATGAATATTCCAACAAAAGTCTAATTAAAGTCCATTTCATAATAACTAATGAACCTATAAAAAATTACATGCGTCTTTTTCCTCTACTGCATGTACCTTCATGTTCAAAACATGAAATAAATGTTAAACAGTAAGCTTAGTACTGAGCGAGTTCATACTTCTGTACATATTTGTAACAAAAGCATGTTCACAAAAACATTAACCGTAACTAAACGCTAAGAGTTTGTAGCTGCTTCTAATCGTTGTAACAAATGGAACTCACAGCTTTCATGGTTAAGAGTTAAGACACAATTTGCTATTGACAACACATGTTTCTTTTTTATATTGGATTTAAACTTGCTGATGAAAAACACAAGTAATATGAATCTGTCCTTTTATTCAATTGAATTGTATTGATATGAATTTGATTACAGAATTCGTCCTATATACACTAGATGAATCGGTCCCTTTGATGAAGAGGCATACCGATTCATATAAAGTAATCGACACAACTAATCTAAACGTTACAACCCTACAAATAACCGTTTATACCGATTGACCTTTTGGACCCAGCCCAAATACAATTCGGTTTATACAGACTTTACATAAAATATAAACACTAAACTACCCTTAACATTTGCTTCTATAACATTAAGGTCCAACATTCACCCCCTAATGTTATAGACGGCAATCGAGTCTTCTTTACTTGACTTCACAGCAGCGTTGGTTCATCGTCAGTTTCATAAATGAGATGTGATACTTCATTCTTGTCTTTCTTCTTCCATTTGGTGCATTCATATGCAAGGTGGCCGAATTCACCACAATTATAGCATCTCATTTTATTCTTGCTTTGTTCTCCTTGCCTTTTATCTCTTTCTCGTCCCTTTTCTACTTTGTTAAAGTTTCTTCCTTTTCCTTGATTGCTTGAACTTGCCATCAAAAGTTTATTTTGATAATTTTCTTCTGGTTCATCTTGACTTTTGATGCGTTCTTCAAAAGTTATTATTCTTCCCATTGCTTCTTCAAATGACATTTCATCAATCTCGGAATATTGCTCGATAGATGCTACGATCGGTAGAAACTTCTTTGGAAGGGAGTTCAGTAACTTTCTGACGAGTGTTTTGTCTTTAAGAGTTGAGCCAAGACTTTTTACTTTGCCTCTTATGCTTCCTAATTTTCCGGCAAAGTCGCTTACGGTTTCGTTATTTTTCATTTTCAAAGTCTCCAATTCGCTCCTTAAAGTTTGTAGCCGTGCTTTCTGAACTCGGTCCTCTCCTATATATCGTACTTTAATTGATTCCCATACTTCCTTTGCAGTCTCGTACTGTGCAACTTGCATTAGAATATCTTCCGGCAATGTTGTGAGAATCATTGCTTTTGTTGTATGCATCTTTCTTTCATCTACTTTTTTTGTAGCTTCAAGTGTTTCCCACAAACCATAAGCTTTTAAGATTGTTTCCATCATAATTGCCCATGTGGTGTAGTTTGATTCATTCAGTTTCGGACATTGAAGCGCTATATTTTGCTCACGAGTTGGTGTAGATGTTTCTCCTATCGTCATGCTTTGTTGCTTTCTTACTTACGTTGTTTCTTGCTTACTTTCTTACTTTCGTACTTCCTTACTTGTTTTGAAACACTGAAGTTTCTCTTACGGGGTGAAACACTACGGTTTCTCTTACGGGTGAAACACTATGGTTTCTCTTACTTCTTACTGTGTGAACCAGAATGGTTCAGATCTTACTTCTTACTTTGTGAACCACAAGGGTTTTTTTGTTACTTCTAGTTTTTGTATTTTCCTAATCTAAAGAAATGATTTGTGTTCCCTTAAAATAGAAAATATACAAAACTTAATCTTACTTTCTTTTGTAAAATGAATCTGTCCTTTAAACCTGGCTCTGATACCAAATATAGGATTTAAACTTGCTGATGAAAAAACACAGGTAATATGAATTTGTCCTTTTATTCAATTGAATTGTATTTATATGAATTTGATTACAGAATTCGTCCTATATATACTAGATGAATCGGTCCCTTTGATGAAGAGGCATACCGATTCATATAAAGTAATCGACTATACCATAATTTCATTTCATTATTGCTGGCGTCATGTCTATGGCCTATGGTAAGTTGGGATTAAAGGGCATGGTCTTTAGATCCCTGAATGATGAGCCAGAAATGCGGTTGTTAGAGTCTATTTGTGCGTTGTATTGAATATGACCCTTTGTAGAAGATTATTGGCGTTGTATCCTAGAATCAGAGTAAAAGGAATTTGGTATTCAGCTGTGATTTGAGTTTTATGGTATCAGATAATGACATAATACTTATATTGTTTTCATGGGCAGGTTGGAGTAAGAGGAATTTACAGACCCACGCGTTGAGCAACAATACGATCAAGACCACTTCAACGATCATCCACTCCATGGGCATGTGTTTGCACAAACTTACCCGAAACAGTCCTTAAAGTAGGTATAAAAATCTAATAACGAGTTTTTTAGGTTAAAGGGTAAATGAAATAGTTTATTTCAACGGAAATAGAGCGAACATCATTAAAATTGCAAATGCCAACAATTGTGTCATTTGTTCACACTTTCTTTCTTCGCACTTTTATAAACCGTGAACTTTTTTTTAACATATTCACACTTATGAAGTGTGAAAAAATTATTTCCACACTTAAAAGTGAGTGAGGAGTTGTTTTAAAATCATATTGTTTCCAAATTCTTCCTTCTTTTTTTTTGGAACGGAATTTGTGGCTACATCGGCCCTTCGCTCACAGAAAGGCGTTGCGAGGCCCACTAACGAGGTTGGGTCCAGCTCAGAAAGACAATGGCAACCTTTCACCTATACACACGCGGGAGGAAACCCTATCGCCCCCTAGGGAACAAGACTTCGAACATGAGGACCTTGTCTAGGAGGGGTAACAACCTCCATACCATTAGACGAATTGCCCGTTAAGAGTGATGAAATTTTTTTAAAAATGCTTCCATACTTACAATGTGTTGAAATTATTTGCTACTACCCATTTTGTTCAACACCAAATACATCAAATATGTCGTGACTTTTAAAACTCAACACACATATAAGTCGTGAACACGTGCCTTATTAAGGTTTTAAAAAGTTAACTATTTTGTTGTAGTGCAAACACCTTTGTATAGTAAATGGTGTGAATAAATTTCTTATAGTCTTAATGTTCCAGCCAAACATACAATTTTTGTTGGATTTACTCAGTGTGTTATGGGTCGATTTGGGGTTATTATTTTTCCCTAACGTTCATATGAATATTTTTGTTAAAATAGAACACGGAGTTCAAGCAAATTGAAAATCATCAAAAATTTGTTTTTATTGCTGATCAGTGAAAACCTCTAGATTTGTTAATCTGGAAATTATTCGTGGAGTGTATTATGAATTTAACATGGTTCAGTAATCATATTTAGCGTCATCATCCATTTTCTTGCATCACACCAACAATTTATTGAATTGTAACTTTTTTATGCTTTAGCGAAGACAATCAGAAATCCCAAATTAGTGTAAAGAACCTTTGGTTCACTAAGTGTTGGTAGAAGTTTAAATGGGAGTGAAGATGGGAGAAGTGATAAATATGTTTTCGTTCCTTGCCTCCCTCTTTGTTCTTACCACCTCATTTTTTTTATATCCAAACATACAATATTAGATAAAATACTCAAGTTCATAATACACAATGTACAGCCTGCTCTTCCTTTGATCCGACACGCCCACATTATGTCAGATCAACGATACTTAAAAACATTGTGTGGTGTGTAAATATTGAGGTTATGCGTAACTACTAATAGCAGATATCACATATGGATTGGATGTGTTACTCACATTATGTACCTCATTATTTTGATTTCTATTAATTATGTTCATTTATGTTTTTTTTTCCGAATTGTTTGCACCCTTTTGGTTGCCACTGTTGGAGGGTTACAAAACACGGTTACGAGGAGGTTCACACTCATATTGGGAGTATACGATCATACTCCTTCGAGGGTTTCTCATGGATCCAGACAGGGTCTACGGTATCTGGTAGCATAACTTTCGTGAAATACTATATATATATATGTATATATAATATATATATATATATATATATAGTATATATATAAACGCATTATATTATTACTAATATATATATATTACAATGTAACTTTGTGATGTACGGGACTATGTTATTGTGACACAAAGTTGTAAATAAACAATTAGAAGCTGAGCAATAACATAATTACCGATTCACTTAATTTATTGTTGACGAGGATGTTTGGAAGTTGTTGAAATTATAAACAGAGCGACAACGGTCTCACACATAACTTGTGCTATAATTACCTTAATGTCAGTTTATCAATCCTAAAAATGTCTCTTGATCAGCAAAAGAGTGCACACTAATTCAATTTACTCTCATATATCAACGTGAAATGAATGGCTTCGCACACCGTCTTCGCGCTCGGGATACCTTTAGGGAAGGCTAATTTATCAAATCGCGCGTGGCGATTTTTGTGATTGTTTGCACTATTACATTATTATCAAGTAAAATCATGAAGCTAGCCCGCGCCCATCCGGACGGGCCATTGAAAACTAGTATGTTTGTAATGTATGTATGTATGTATTTGTATTTGTATAGTTTGTATGCTATATGTATTTATATATATATATATATATATATATATATATATATATATATATAGTGAGAGTTTCTTTTCAGAACTCATTCTTAGTGCGAGAATCTTGACTGAGAACCATCAAAAAATGTATTGCACGCCTTCAATAATTATATTTTTGCACATTATGTTCTAAAAAACATATATGTTTAAAAAAAAACATATTTTGTTCTAAAGAATTGATAGAAAATTAGAAATACAAAATTTTTCTTTGAAAGTGTGCATGTTATGTTCTTTTATAAGGCGTGCAATGTCCTTTTTGCAACAACTAGAGAGAGAGAGATACGGCGTGTGTGTTTAGGTTTTTGTGAAAGAAGAGGAAGAGTTATTATGATATGTGAATAACATATGTGAATTCGTGTACGAATTATTGATAATTTCCATGTATTTTTTTATTCGTTTTTTTTAAAAGGGTGACATGTTTTTTAAATTTGTTTTTTTTTTGCTTTTGATGGTTTGTCATGTCTGCATTAAGAATGGTTTGAAAAGAATATATATACATACATACATATATATATACATATATACAGATGTATATACATATATACACATGTATATACATATATACACATGTATATACATATATATATATATATACATATACATAGTGGGATTTTCAATACAAAACTATTTTTTTGTACAGAACCTACAGAACCAGCCTTTGTACTCTTAATGATGCACGATGTACATTATATCTATGCAAGATGGCATCTTTGTAAATATCCATTGCTTATTTTAAAAACAAAAAATAAATAAAGGGTATAATAGGTAATACACTTTAATTATTATTTTAAAAACCGTCCCACATTTTTAGCATTCATTTGGTTAATCCTGTACTTCCTCTCAATTCCTAAATAACCTTTCTCAGCCACCACATGATTAAAAAAAATAAAATCTAAATGCTAATTAAGTTTATGATTTTTCTTTGCTATTTGTAAAGCGATTCAACCTTATCTCGATTCGTGTGTTGTTTTCTTTAATTATATGGTGGATCTGATTATTCGTGTGTTGTTTTCTTCGTAATCACCTCCTACCACCGACGAACGAATTTAATGGTGGATCTGATTTCAGATTAAGGGCGGATCTGATGTTAATTTTTTATTGATCGGATTAATGGCGGATCTGATTTCGGATCTCGGGCCGGATGTGTTTATATGTTTCAATACCCAAATGGTGACCGGATTAATGGCAGATCTGCCAAACCTCGACGAGGTATGATTTTATTTTTATTATTCTCTTGGTGACAGATGTATTTGGTGATATAGGTAGTATTTTGATTTCACTCATGTGTTACACTAGTTCATTAATGTATATATCTCTTGATGTGTATAATTATTTCAATATACTGATGTATGAATGGTTTTATATTTCTTCTTGCTCTTGATAGGTATAATTATTTCAGTAGTTGTTTATCTAGGATGGGTTGCAATTGGGTTTATGATTTTGTTGTTAAGATACATCAATTTATCAATTTATCGAGACTCAAGTTCATAAGATACATCAACAATTGAACACCATATATTCTGTAGATTTTAGGAGCAAGCGTCATATGGTTTTGCATTTTTAATTGGGTACTGATGTTAATTCTTGTTTTATATTTATTTATTATCCAAATTGTTAAATGTTTATTTTGTCCTCAATTGTTATTTTTCTCGAGAATGAGGCTAAATTGCAACTAGCCATCATCGTATACTGTTGGGGTATCTTTAGTTTAGAATTGAAATGTAATTTTGTCAGACACTTTATTACGTAGTAATTTTTTTTAACAAATTACGTAGTAATTAATTAGCATATGAATTATATGTGTTTTTTAATGCTTTGTTGGTTGATTGTTTTAAATAATATGATTAATTATTTAATTTTTAATTTTTTTTTGCGACAGGGATTATATTTTAGGTGCTTTAATATGAAGTCTATGTGATCATCGCAAACATACATGTTTTTGGAAGGCATGCACATATGTTCTAATGAATTTGACGAGAAAGCGCAACGTGCACATATGTTCTTCGAAGATTACTCATATGTTCTTGGAAGATTAATCATATCTTCTAATGAATTTGATAAGAAAGTGAAGGGTGCATGTATGTTATTCGAAGAGTGCACACATGTTTTTGATGACGTGCACATTTATATTTAGCAAGACACAAATGTTCTTGAAGCCGTGCATATATGTTCTTGAAGCCGTGCATATATGTTCTTGAAGCGTGCACACATGTTTTTAAATCTCTTGCACATCCATATTGTAATTTAATTGTATTTCATTTGATATCAAAATTTGTGTATTGTATTTAAATTTTTGCTTTGTTATAAATTTAGAGTTTACATGTATATTTTTATGTTTTTGGTTATAAATTTCAAAGATTAAAAAATATAAACCATAAACATAAGTGCAATTACCATTTAAAAAAAATAAGTTTGATGTCTAAACAATTCTACGCAAAAAACATATGTAAATTTACAATATTTAAAAAAAACACATATGAACCTTAATTTCTGAAACACATGTATACTTAAAAAAGTATAAATTAAAAAAAAATTAATTCCGAAAATTAAGGAAATAAAAAACGTTTTTTAAATTAAAAAATTAAAAAAGAAAAATTAAAATGAGTTTTGACTATTATACCATTTTCAATTAAGAAAAACATTTAATAATATACTAAATTTCTATTGGTCCAAAGTGGTTCTGTAGGTTCTGTACAAAAAAATGGTTTTGTATTGAATGGTCCCCTATATATATATATATATATATATATATATATATATATATATATATATATATATATATATATATATATATATATATATATATATATACTAGTTGGTTACCCGCGCATAGCGGCGGTAATAGAAAATTTACTAACTCAACTTTTTACGCAATTTTCTACCCGCTTACAACACTTTAAATGTATGTGTTCGTTGTATGTGTTCGTTTGGGTTTCGTTTTAGCTTTCTCGCAACACCATTTAACATCATTAGTCTCGCATGTTAAAGAGACAACACTCCCTCTCCGAAACGTATATAGTTTTAACGTATCAGCGTATATTTAATTAGGTTATAGTTTGTAAAAAATATAAAAATAAAATAAACCCATTAAAAAACTGTAAAAAACAACAAATTATAAAATATAATAAAATGTATGTGAATTAAATGACGGACTAATTTAAAAAAATATGGTGAAATTAGATCATAATAAATTTAAATTGTAATATAAAGTATTTCAATTTGAAATCAACAGTGATTTTTTTATCAAAAGGTCGAAAAGTGTCATTTTTTGATGTGTATTCCAAAAATGAAATGGTATTGGTCAAGATTGCACCTCCATTATCTTAATTTTTATGGTGTTCTCATATTATAAAGCCTTTATATGTAGTATATATATATTATATATATTACACACACACACACAGCACGCACACATATTGCTCTGTCGTATATCCTAGTTTTTAAAATATATTTTGAACTTATCACTCCTCAAAGTATGTGATGCATATCCAAGAGCAACCGAGCAAGAGTTTATCTACTTGATTCTGTAAATTCACATATATTGAGTAAGAGTGAAGTTGCAACTGGGTTTGATGCATGAAGATGGAATATTCAAGAAAATAATATTTTTGAAGACTTTTTTGCAAGAATAGTTTTTTCAAATTTCCAACTTGATTTTTTTTCGTTGAATTAAATCACAAACCTTTTGGTTTTTTAAACTTTTTTTTGTTGATTTACTTAAACACTTTGTGAGACCTTTTGATTTGTTAATATTATTTAAAAATTTAGGTTTTTATTCGTGACTTCTAGATTAGGGGTGAGCATGGTTCGGTTTGGCTCGGTTTTTGTATAAAACCGAAACCGAACCGAAAAATTTCGGTTTTGGTTTTGTGTCGGTTTGGTTTTTCAGTTGTCGGTTTATTTTCGGGTTGGTTTTTCGGTTTCTATTACGACTTATCGAGCTTTGCTTTTCAATGTCGATTTGGGATATACCATAACCAACCACCTCAAGCTTTGAAAATACAATCCATTAAGATAAAACCAAAGAACAACAATGATAATTTAAGAATCAATAGACCATATTAAAACCCTTAAAATAATTATTTATGTATTATAAAGTAATATAACAAACAACGATAAAAACCTAATAATCATAAATAAAAACTCATAGACTGAGGAACTTATTATGTGTTAATAAATGGCATGTACAAGGAAACGTTTATGAACAAAGAGTAGTTAGCGACATGATATCGTTAATCTAGACGGAGCAATATTCATCAGTCTCCTTAGCCTTCTGATTACTACTTATTTTTGTTCAATGTTTATAAAGATCGGTTCGGTTTATATCGGTTTATTTAATGCTAAAACCAAACCAAACCAAAAACATTCGGTTTTTCCAAAATCCAAAAACCGAACCATCGGTTTTTTAATCGGTTTCGGTTTTTTAGGTTTCGGTTCTTCGGTTTTTTGGGTTTAGGTTTGGTTTTTGGGTTTCATGCACACCCCTATTCTAGATTATATTTAGTAGTTTACTTGAATTTGATTTTAACCGAAACCAAACCGAATGCTAATTCGATGTATGGATATGGTTTTATCGGTTTCTTTAATTGTTTGGTTAGGTTTTTGTTTTACTTTTAAAAATTTCAAATGATTATCCGAACTGATTGACCACACAAACTCAAAATCGAACCAAAGAAACTCCCATGTCGTCCCAAAAGATCTTTACCGACGACATGTCCCACCCTTCCTCCGTCTCCAAAGCTCGTGAGCCAAAAGAAAATTAGCGACAATGGACCCAACTCTTTCTCCGAGACGGAAAGTTTAATAGTTAAAGGCATGGGATTTGAAAAATTTTGTTAGTACTTCAAGAAAGTATGTTAAAACTAAGTTTTCTCGCACAATATCTCAGCTTTAAATTTTCAACAACTCAAAAAAAACGAGTTAAACCATTTGTTCTATTATTTAGGCTTATAAGAAACGGGCTCTGTTATTAATAAGGCCCAATTTGACTCCCTTGTTAAACACGTCCAGTTAATATTAAATCATACAGAAAAAATGCGGTAAAGTCAATCGAAAGAAATAGCATTAGGGTTTGTGTTCTTCCTCCGATTTAGTTTTTTTTTTTTTTTGTAACGGGCAATCTTCCTCCGTTTTGTATGTTGTGACGGCTTGGTGAAAACCAGCAAAGAAAAGGGAGTTTTAAGTTCTAATGAGCCAGATGATGATATTATAGGTAATAGGTGGACTGAGCGAAGACCATTTGATGATTATGATATTTCTAAAGACATTGGGCTTGGGTCATTCGTTCCTAGTGATTCAGATGATGATATTATAGGTAATAGGTGGATTGAGAGACGATCATTTGATGATTATGATATTTCACAAGACATTGGGATTGGGTCATTCGTTCCTAGTGATTCAGATGATGATATTATAGGTAATAGGTGGATTGAGAGACGATCATTCAATGATTATGATATTTCGCAAGACATTGGGCTTGGACCAAGATCATTCGTTCCTAGTGATGCAGATGATATTATAGAAGACATGGGGGTTGAGGCAGGATCCTTCGTACCTGATGATGCATATACACATCATAAAGATATGGGGTTTCCGGTACGATCATACGTACCTGATGATGCATATACACATCATAAAGATATGGGGTTTCCGGTACGATCATACATACCTGATGATGCATATACACATGATAAAGATATGGGGTTTCCGCTACGATTATACATACCTGATGATGCATATGCAAATGATAAAGATATGGGGTTTCCGATGTTTTCACTCGGATGTGTTATAGGTGGAATTAAGTTCGTAGATCGTCATCTAAATGTGACTGACTGCACTCAATTTACAGTCGCAAACATCCCTTTGGATGTGGATGGGATTACGGTAACCAATATTTCTGCCAAGTTTATACTTTTGGTTGAAAAACTTGATTTGGCTAAGCGTTTAC
>BQNB010144029.1:0-16912 GCA_026074375.1 Tanacetum coccineum | reverse complement strand
AACAGAAAGAGCCTGGAAAACCAAAGGAAGAGATTTATTCAAATTCAAAGATCATTCAAGTCATCAAGACGTATTGGTAATTGGGTCATGAACACAAATTTATCACAGAGATAGTTGCAAGAAGAGCTAATGAGTGCATTGGGTCGATTACCGAGCATGATTACATGAATCTCAATAAGAATGATATTGAGGATATGTATTTGCTGATTATGAATGGCAAGGTTCCTAACTATGCAGAAACAAGATTGCTATGGTCTTTATCAGTATTCATCAAAAGTTCAGTGATATGGGAAAGAGTGCATGATTTTCAGCTTGGAATTGAACGTTATCAACAAAAAGTTAACCTCACAGCACCAACAATATCTTTCCCAGGAGTTGAAAAGCACAAAATGTTCTCCATCATCTATGAGCCCGTGCATGGAATCATATACAAGAATAGCAAGAAATAAAAAAGGGTGATGAGACATTCAGAGATTCATAAGTTTTATGAAGCAACGCTGAACAGAGTATTTGAAGGATTAAAGAGTTACAATAATGATGTTAAGTATGGCTATGTACAAAGAGAACTCGCCAATGATGAAGTTGAGTATCTGAAATTGTTTGAAGAAGAGATTGAAGTAAGATTGAAGTATCGTAATCAAATGAGAAGATGGGAGATGTATGTGAATGGAAGACCACTTGGACCTCGAAGAGAACGCCTAGAATAATCGACCTTTAGGGGGAGATTGTTAGGTTCATAAAAAGTGTCGATTATATGGTTTAGTTATATTTAGTTAATAGACTTTATTTTGTTTAGAATAAAATAGCTTGGAATAAGGTATATTATGCTAAAAGAAAGAAATAGCATAATTACCAAAGAATAGGGGGATGCCTTGTAATAAACATTTCCCTTTCCCTCCATTTTATAACATTTGAATTTTGAATACTTGCCCTCCTCTACTATTCTATACAAGCTTCCATGGTTGATTATGTATGATTCAAGATAAACAAGACCTAACATGGTCCTTGAAATCAAACACAACTTTGGATAGTTTGAGTTGTAGTATTGAAACTGGTATTATACTGGTCACCACTCAAATTGGACTTGTAAAAGTCAAACTTATCAAAACATAGTAGCACAACACTTCAAGTAACATGAGATACATTATCAAAAACTTAGATTTTTGAACATAAAGTGTTACGTCTCTTTGAACATAAAGTGTCTATTGTTAACTTAAAACGACAAACCCTCTTGTTCAAACCTTCCTTTTCCCCTTTCTGGCTTGGCCTGCAACTATTGCATCTTTTAGTTTTCTTGTTCCAAAGGTTTTGTTACCAATACAAGCCCATGTATGTGTTGCTGCAAGGCCTAGTATGCAATTCCTTATTGGAACAGAGCTTTTAGCAGAAAATGCTTTTGTTTGAACCTTTTGGGTTACAACTTTATGAGTTGTAACCTTTTTTGGCTTGGAGGTGGAACTTTTTGATTTAGATGTAACTTCAAATTCTACAATGTCCTCATCAGTTTTATCATCAGAAGAAGGTGTTTCTAAAAACAAAAATGTTTGGTTAGCAAACTATTTCTAACTAGAGTTACTGGAAATGCATTAACTAAAGGTCTAATTTTGGGGGCGATAACGAAACAATTACTACTATATCATCAATAAATCAAGCTATTAATTCCACAAGATACATCATATTAAGTGTTACCTGTGTTCGGTTTGTTTTCATGTATTTCAAGCATCTTTTTATTTTTAAGGTAGGCAAACACCATTTCTAGATTCATTATCCTCTCTTCTAGGTTATTCATCGTGCCGTTCATATCTACGGCACCGTTGTCATCTATTAAGATTAATAAAATTGAAATCAATAATACACCCTCTGAAAAGAACAATGCATGAAAAAGAAAATTAAACATGGGTATACCAACAATCGGCTAGACAGGAGAGTTGCTTCCACTACCACCACTTGCATCCATTTGGAAAGATTTACGGTTATTGGATATTTTGTTTAGAATTAAGGTTTATGTTTGTGTGTGTTACACGAACAAGCGATGGTTTTTGTTTAATTTTTGTGTGTCAATGTTTATGTTAATTGTATTATCCTGCAATCATGCCCAAATAAAAGTTATACCCCATCAATAGGTAAGTATTACTTATTGCATTAGTAGTCCCTGAACTTATAGATTTTATTTTCAATGTTTGGTCCTTGAACTGCTTGTTCACACATGTAAATCTCTCGCCTTTTTTCTATTTGTTAATTTACACCGTTGGTCCCTTATAAACACCCTTAAATTGGGGTGTTTGGTTTATGATAAGATAACGTGTTTGACCCCTATCACATACATTCAACAATCAATTACACGGTTGGTACCTCAACAGATAGAAAGTTTCACATTTTTCAAGATTTCAATAAATTCGATAATCTTAACTACAAGTTTGGTCCCTGATCCCTAAAGTGTCCCTTTTAGTTTGCCGGGTAATTATCTCGCCTCTATAAGTAAACCTTGTACGTATCACCTAAACAAATCATCCCATCCATTTCTTTACATATCAAAGGGTACAATTCACTATCATCTATAAGTTTTTAAAATGGTTGAACATGATGATGAAATTAAGGGGTCGGGGAATTACACCTGATTTACAGTCTGGCACTCACAAAGTGATAGAGAAGCTAAGCCATGAAAAAGTTAGTCAACAAGAGGCTCTTGAAAAGTTTAAATGGAAGGTTGTTCGTGATCATGAAATCAAGGTATTGGGAGAAGTTAACGTGGAGTTAGAGTCTGACAGTAAGAAACTGAAAGAGAAGCTTAGCCAGGAAGAAGATACTAAAGAAGAGGCTTTTGAAGAGTTTAGTGCGACACTGGATAACGTCTTAGAGAAACTAAGCCAGGAAAATAAGAGTCCAGATGACTTTTATGGTTTAATGTAAGATGATCCTTTACGTGAAACTAAAGACTTATTTGTTGGGTTAGACCAACCAATTCAGGTTTTGGTTGCTCAAAACAATGTTCATGAAGAGGTTGCTGAAGAGGTCATTGAAATGGCTAATGATCAAGCTGAAGCACTGTCATCTGATAAAGAAGTGACTGATGAATGTTTGGATGATGAACATGTTGAAGAAAGAAGACCAAGCAAGAGGATTAGAGTCACCAAAAAAGAGATAGTCAAGGGATAAGTGACATTTGGGTGGGAATTGGGATAGCGACCAGTACTGAAGTTTGATATGGCAAGAATGAGCCTATTACCTGATACTAAAGACTAATTGTTGGTTAGACCAACCATTCAGGTTTTGTGGTTGCTCAAAACAATGTTCATAAAGAGGTTGCTAAAGAGGTCATTGAAATGGCTAATGATCAAGTTGAAGCACTATCATCTGATAAAGAAGTTACTGATGAATGTTTGGATGATGAACATGTTGAAGAAGAGAATACCAACAAAGGATGAGAGTCACCCAAAAAGAGATAGTACAAGGATGCAAAGCCAAGAAAGGCCGATATAGCCCATTGGTGTTATTTGTATTTGGTAGTTGATATTTTGCTAAGTTTTATGATGTAAACGTCAAGTGTAACTTCGAAGGTTAGAAAGCCTACAAGTTAGGCGATTTTTGACAATCTTATGCATTGTGATAACGCATATTCAATAAATTTGACTTCGAATGGTCAAACAGGGTATTTTATGTACTTGGGGGAATGAATCGACCAGACGCCCAAACAAGTGTCAACAACATATGATATCAAAACACAAAAAAGATACATAAACGCTAACATATAACAATCTTATGCATTGTGATAACGCATATTCAAATAATTTGACTTCGAATGGTCAAACAGGGTATTTTATGTACTTGTAGGAATGAATCGACCAGACACACAAACAAGTGTCAACAACGTTGTGAAATCAAAACACAAACAATATACATAAACGCTAACATATATTCACTAACGGCATAAACTTTGTACAGTTATTGTACACTACCAAAATAGAATTTGGGGCATGAACCAAACTCAACCATCATCACCATCTACCTAAAAGAAAGTTTCCCAACCTAATCATCATCCATTCATCCCCATCGACACAAAAAAAAGATAACTTAAATAACCAGAAACTGATCAATAGAACATAAGAACTATAAGGAAATTGATGACATCAAATAACGTCTATTTTATTGCATCATTTATCCCATGTAATTAACCTATTTCGTATAATTATTGCAAAGAATTGTTACTTAATCGTTTGTATTTGAGAATTGCAGTAATTATGGAGTACTTGATGAAAGTTAACTAAAAGGCACGCATTCAAGAGCTTAAACGAAGATATTTTGAAGATTACTGTTTTGACGAGCAATATGTTGTATCTATCAAGGAACATACGACGTATCTGTACCTGCACTCACCAAAGACCACGAAAGAAACAAGATCCAATACGCCGTATCCAAAAGAAGGCAATACGTCGTATTCAAGCTATAAGAAAATAAAATATTATAGAAGATATCAAACGTGGTCCCTACTCCAAGAAACCCCCGATACGCCGTATCTAAGACTTTAGATACGCCATATTGACCATATTCTAGACCCTATAAACAGAGAACTCAAAAACGATTTTTAAGGGTGCTAAATCATATTCTTGACACCTAAACCACAAAAGTTAATTTTCAAAGGAGAAAAAGAGCAAAAGAGGTCGTGCAACACGATTAATTCCATAGGAGACAACGTGTAATTTCTTAGACTCTTGTAATCATTCAGTTTTTGGTATCATTCGTTAACTCAGTTAGTTTACCTTGGCTAAATCATTACCCTTGTATTAATTATGATGTTTGAAGGCTAATACCTTCGTATAGTGATACAGACCAAGTAATCTAGATACCGGGATAGCTCTTCATATAGTGATTTATACATGTAGACCAATAGGATCACAATTAACAACCTATCTTCACCCTTTGATTATGAGTTTAGTTGAGCCATAAGGTGACCTTGGTTTCAACGAGTATGTTCTAATCAATTAGTAAAGACTTGGTTAGTGAACTACTAGTGTATGAATTGCCATTAAGCAGTAAGTGGGTAAAGTCTCTATGAGCTAGGGTTTAACAAGATCACCATTGCCTTAATCCCTAAGATAGACTATAATCAGCAAATAAGGATGCTTTATGCGGATGCGTTTAATTGTGACAGAATTCTACGTGTCTAGGTCTTAGGAATAAGTAACGCCTAAGTCTTAAGAATGATATGCCGCCTCGAGATAAGTAATCATTGCACTAATAAACAAACCAACGTTCTGATTGGATTAATAATGGTTAATACAATTTTCTTATATTTGGCTAGACCGCTCTTTTATCTTCTGTTAATTTACTGGCGTGTGTTTTAGTGTCTTGAATTGGTTTTAGTCACCACCAAACCCGTGCTGATCTCTCAGACTGAAACCCCCCCTTATCCCTTAGATTTAGGATTAACATAGGTTTAGCATAGGTTTAGCATAGATTAGACTAACTTAGATTAGAAAAACCAAAGTATTAATAAATTGAAAGTGTTCCTCGCTCTTAGTGATCGACACCCTACTTACCACGAAACTCCCACCGACCGGGTATACTGCCTGTTAAAGTGTTGTTTTTGGTTAAGTCGGCAAAATATAAATTTAAAACTTGAATCATAATTTAACACCACACAACGACACATCAGGTTGTCTTAAAGGTGGTAGCGGAAACAGTGGAGGAAAGAGATTAGCCATCTCTATGGTTAAAGAGGTGTGGTTGAGTGACAAGGAAGAGGTGTGATTGAATGAAAAAGAGTGTTTTCGTCTAAGAGAAAGAATGTTTTCGTCAAAGAGAAAGAATGTTTTCATCGAAAAGAAAGAATTTTTCGTCGAAGAGAAAGAATGTTTTCGCCGAAGGGAAAAAAAGGTTTCGCCGAAGAGAAAGAATGTTTCGTCTTGTACTAGTAAACCATCTAAAAAGTTATCATGGATCAAGCCTAATGCTAGAAACATGATAGGAAATCAAGAACATAAAACCCCTCATTTATTTATGTGTGAGCCGTAGGTTGTGATCAAAGAGGAGGGGGGAGAGTTTACTTGGTTTTAAAAAGGCTTGTTGCATATGCTAAATGCAACCGTGATTCCTACGAAAGTAAGTTAGGTTTATTTTATAAAGTTTTGTATATCTTGTGCTATTGTGCTTTCTATCCTGGTTTATGCTTTTGGTATTAGTATTTCTTGTAGTTATAAAGGTAATGCACATGATGAGGTGTTAGGATGCTAAACAAGCTGCGAGGAAGCATTCCAAACTGGTCTAGTCGAATGCTATTCAGGAGGATGGTGGAGATATTTAAGAGATGTGATGTTCTTGAAGAAGCAGACTTGAGCAGTGCTTAAAGCATGCGGTCTTCTTTCATATTTCTGATCAACATCTTAAGGGAGTCTTCCGTTCTAATTCTACTATTATCTTTTCATTTCCTTAATGTACAATAGGGACATTGTACAAATCAAGTGGGGAGATGGGAGTAGAATTAATACTTGACGTATGTTTTGCCTTCGATTTTCTAGTTTTCTTTGAAAAATATGCCAATTTTAAAATTTTTGACAAATTTTTCTTAAATAACTAGAATTATCTTTGTTGAATGCACATTACCCTTTATTATTACTTGGTGAGATTAAGCCTAATATTCCGTTCCACAATTACTCAAAAATCCACCAAATATTGAGTGTGCCTGTAGTATATGTAGACTTTAGAACTTGGCATTACATCATTTCGAGACCTAAATTGATTAGCAGAATAAAAGTAGTTCAAACGCAACACTTATAAATCACCAAATAGCCTAAATGTGTGTTTTATCGACTTTTTACACTAACTTGTCGACCTCCCGTGTAATACCCTTTTGTGCACCTCATTATTCGTGCAGGATACCCCAAGATCACCCTGTGTTTAAAACCATCTATTTTTCACCTAGTTTATTTATATGTAATCGTTACAGACCATTCGCCTTAACCTGCCCTGTAGTCTATAGTTATCTTTGTTTTGAAATTTCTGGCTACTTAAGTCCATTGTTCGGGGGAATGGAAACAAAAATTTTATGCATTCGTAGAAGACCAATCAACTATGATATACAAAAGACCCCCCCTCCCTATACCTTCACTTTCGACGTTGTTCATCTCAAGTGGGGGGATGTGTGTATAATATCAAATGCTGCAGGGGCAATAATTAAAAGATATAAACTCAAGTACATTCAGCATTTTAAAAAGAAAGATAAGAGGGTGCAACTAAAAACCACCCATGTGCTAAAAGATATAAAGATGGTGCAAATTAAGTATGGAGCTAGTAGCCCATTATTGCACCAAGACATCTCAATAATTATGAAGAATGGAGCTAGTAGCTCATTATTACACCAAGTCATCCTAATACTTATGAAGAATGGAGCTAGTAGCCCATTATCGAAGATCAGATTTTCAAACTTAGACTCTTGGACCTATGAATGGACAGTAGCTAGTTATGACAACCTTAAATTACTTTAGACTATTTGTTTTGTGTTTTTATATTAACAACCATTAAATGTGTATCCCATGTCTATCCTAACCCCTTTATCACCCTTTAAAACCATATTACCCATGTTGCCTTCGAGAATTATTTAGACCCTAATTCAACTGGTGCAGATATGTTACATCCAATCGTATGATAGAAATACATGATATGACTGTCAAATTGAGCGATCAAACACCCAAAAATGAAACACCTTAGACTAGTGGAGAGCTGAGTGACTTTTTTATCACCTCCTTTTCATGAGTGTTCGGATTTGATGTTTTCAAGCATAAGTGTTTTATAGATTCATTTCTTAAAATTATTCTCGAGAAATCTTTTTATGAAATATTCTAACATGTTCTACTTTAGGGAAGCTGAAGTTAAGTGGGGGATAATTCGATAACATCAATATTTAATACTTTTTAGTATCAATTTATCCCCTAAATTACTGCATTTTTATGTCACTAACATATAAAAACATGATATTTTCTAGTTAATTTTTGTGACTTTCAGGTAAAATGCAGAAATTAATCATTTCTCAAAGGAAAATGACGTAGAATGTAAATATTACAAGACGAATTACGGCGTAAACCATTTAAAGGTTACACCGTAACACATCTCATGCAAATTACGTCACTCAAGCAAGGATTACGGCGTAATAAATTATTGGTTACGCCGTAACCATTACTATGGAAAGAAGATCATGACTAAAATTGCATTACGGCTTAACAATACAACTGGTTAAGCCGTAAAAATATTCGAGGAAAGAAATCAAAGCCATGATTATTTATTAAATATGAAGATCTGGTGCCGACAAGGCATTAAGGCGTAACGTCCCATATAGTTATGCCTTAATCATTATTATGAAATGATATTATTGCCAATCAAGGGTTACGGCGTAATAGGTGATAAGTTTATGCCGTAACCAATTTAAAGAAGGAAAGCCGCTTTGGGAGTGTTACGACGTAACCAAGTATTGGGTTACATCGTAAAATCACAGGGACTGAAGTTGTGCAAAAGGGACGAAGTCTCACCAAAAGTTACAATTTCATCACAAAGTTCAGGGGCCAAACTCGTACCATGGCTAAACTTCCATATTAGTATAAATAGAATGTAACTTAACACATTTTGTATTCAATTCCAATCGGTGGAATATTAGCCGCCAACTAGAAAAAGGGAAAAAGGTGTTCGAGTATTTGGTGTAGGGGAAAACCCTTCGAGGTTTGCCATGGCGTTCAACTAGGGGATCGATAGCACTCAATTGGCACAACTTGTATTCGTACTTCAACATATTATGGTCAATTTAATTTAATTATTATTTTGATCTAGCAATTTAATTTGTTGATGTTATGATTACTCGTTATGATTTATCGTTTGTTATTCGACATTTAATTATTTATTATCCATTCGGTTAATATGTCATGATCTCGTTGTTTTATTGCGTTCTTTATTAATTTATATAGTGTACTTAGAAATCCTTGGATTCCCAACTAGGTTTTGATATAAGAATGAGCGCGCACTAAAAGTGTGTATTAGGTGTATCCCAAACCTTGTGCGTGTGATTGATTGCAAAGTGACCTATACTCATAATTGTTCGACCTTGACTTATGTGGCGAGCCCTTAGCATTAATTCCCGGTTAGGAGTACGAGCTAACAAGGAAACCACCTGTTAGAATAAGCGTATCTTATAAGTTAAAATAAATCTTAATAACTGTATACTGAGAAAAGGTTAATTCTCCCTGCGAGTTCATTCCACTCAGTAGACATAGGTTAGGTTTCAACTATTAAATTAAACCTAATGATTCTAGTCCCCATCTAAGATTGCTATAAGACATTGCACTAGAGATCATAGTAATTAATTGTGTTTTTCCTTTCTAGTTGTTCATCACTTTACCATATCCCTTTTCGAAAAACTAGGCCTACCACCAAAATAGCTAGACAATAATCTAAAATATTCAAACAAGCTTTATTTCCTGCTTTCATTAGGTAGAATAATAAAATTATTAGACGATTAGAGACCATAAATCGTTCTTTTAGGCGACATCCCGTAAAAAAAAAAAAAAAAAAAAAACTTTTAAAAAAAAAACCAAAATCACTACAACGATACACATAGGTACACTACTCTTTAGTGCGAGGAATATTATGTAGTTATGTTTTAAAAATGTACGAACCTGACGTATTTTTAATTTAAAGGAAAATTATCGGATCAGTTTTTGGCGCCGTTGTCGGGGAACGGTTTTTGTTGTTTTTGATTGTAACGCCCCGACCCAAAAGGGTAGAAGTATTACAAATATGGTGTGACATCAAAAGCATACACAATCATAACACAAGCATAAACAGCGGAAGTCTTAAATAAATAACCAAAGGAAATAAGTCAACACGACTTAAGGTACATAAGTTCTCAAAGGATAAACATATCCAAACGAAATAACAAATGTCTTGAAAGGAAACAATTCATATATCAAAGGTAAGATCTCTAGGGTAGTCCACACTCAGCACTCATAACCCAAAAGCAACCCCAGCTCCTAGCTTAGATACCTGCCGCAGGAAAAGAAAGTGCGGCTGAGCTTACAAAGCCCAGTGAACAGATATATATAATCGAATGCAAAAGATAACGGAAATCAAAGGATACGATACAAGGTACAAAGGATATCACAATACATGATCAAAGGGATACAAATATAAGGTAAGACAAATCAGAAGATCAAATCATAGTGTAAGGTAAGATGAATCAGAGAATCAAATTAAGTTAAGTTCAATCACCAAGCCCAAACAAATCATAGATCCAAGTGACCATGGAGTCATGAGCTCCAAGTCTGTTGTAAAGACGTGGATTGCACCCAAATCATACAGTCACCGAAATATCCAATTTCATAATGTCATAAATCCATCGAATACAAAACAAATCTAGATCATCCATACGCCCCTTAAACAAATAATAGTCTCATAATGCGCATATAAATACAAATGGGGGAAACGTGCTAGAAATCACTCACGTCACACATGAGTCATGCCCATAGGTGCATCAATGACATACGCCATGTTTACCTTCATGCTAGGAAACAATAGTGGCTTGGGTTCTCAAGAAGGTCAAAGCCAATGTCATATAAAAGTTCATTTCAAAGGGATCATTAGCAAGGTTCATATAAAGGTTCAAATATCAAAGGTTTCAAATATCAATGTATAGCATAGCAGGTTCAAATGGAACAAAATAACAGATCATATAAGAATGCCAAGATAAAAGGCTCCATGACAAATGTAGCAAATCAAATGAACATCAAAGAAATAGAGAGGAAAAGTCCATGCGAAACCTTAACGATAAGGTCAGAATATCTGTACCTTATTTCGAAGCAAAGCAAAATCAAAGAAACACCACAGGAATAACAGAATCACTCCCTCTTGACCGAACCTAAGGAAATGATGAATCCGAGTTACAAACCATTCATTTAAGTTATACTTTCTATTTTTAGTAACTTTCCATTTTTAGTAACTTTCCATTTTTAGTAACTTTCCATTTTTAGTAACTTTCTATTTTTAGTAACTTTCCAAAATTAGTAACTTTCCATTTTTAGTAACTTTCCATTTTTAGTAACTTTCTATTTTTAGTAACTTTCCAAAATTAGTAACTTTCCAAAATTAGTAATATTCATCATTTGAGATTCTATTAAGTATTTTGAATAGCTTAGGGACTTAACATGTCAACCTTACAAGTTTAGGGTTAAATATGACAACTTTCCATATTTTAGGGTTTAATATGCAAAATCAACAATTTTCAAGGTTAAAAGGGTAAATATCAAAGTTTCACATTTTATTCAGATTATACCTTCCATTTTCTGTATTTACAAGTCAAACCCTTAATTTTACATAATTTACATATTTAGTCCTTTTGGTTTATTAATTACTTAAACATTATCTTTAATTATCCATAATTACAAAACAAGCCCTTATAGATTCAAATATGACAAATTCATACTTTATACATTAAATACTAACCAAACCTTCCACTTTTCAGAATTTACAATTTCAGTCCCTCTATTTTAATTAATTACTTTCTAATTACTTATTATATGTAATTAACCATTTTAAATCCAAAATAATATCAAAATGACATTTTATACCCCCCAACTTATTTTATACAGAATATATTAAATATAATAACATGTCTAAAACAGACCCCATAGTTTCAGAAATTACAAAACAAGTCCTTATACTTTTAAATAGCAAATCGGGTAACAATTAAATTCACAAAACCCTAAATAAATTTTTCCCAATCACCAACATAATTATTATTCAATCATTGGCATTAAATGTTCCTGGAAAAATTATCAAAACCCTAACCCTAATTTTATTCTTTCCTTTTTCCTTATTTTCGAAAATTGGCAAACAATGATAAATCTCCAATAATTATTCGAATCATTTATAAATTATTCCAACAATTTTTCTGAGTTATATGAGATATGAAAAACCTTATAAAAATATAAAATCAATTTTACAAATGTTATTTGTGCCGATTTCATTTTCATTTCTAAATTAGGGTTTCGAATATGATTTGATTTATAAAATCAAAATAAAATGCATGAACGTTTTTCCCATGCATAGATCGAATTAATATGATGAAACATGAGTTACAAAATTACCTTTGATGATCCTTAGTGATTTTATGAATTTATGAACCCGGTAGAGCTTTTTGAACCCAAATCAATAACCAAAATCGAACTAATCACTCCACAAACTTCCCACTATTTTTCCCACACTCCTTGACCTTCAAATAACCTTAGAAAAATTCGTTCTTGCCCTGGAAAAATATTTTGTGCCGCCATTTTGATTTTAGGGTTTTTTGGTTGTTTTTCATTTTAGGATTTAACAAAATAAAATGTATAAATAAATAAAATAGAGTCCTTGCCGAATTCTAGGGCTTTCAAATGGACTAATATCAGATTTTTATCTTCCCTAATTTATTTGGTAATTATCCTTAATTATTTTATATTAATTGTTAATATATAAATACATAAATGTAATTAATTTCGGCATAGATACAAATATATAAAGATTAATTATTTATTTTCCTTGTATAACATAAAGTATTTTATTCTTACATAAATTTTCATAATTGCCATAAGTTGTATTTTCATAATTTCTAACCTTTAAACGAATTTTATTTAAGCTTTTATGAATTTTCTTGCATTAGGGGTATTTTGGTAATTTTACATTTGTTGAGATTTTTAGGTTTTACAACTTCTTCCCCTCTAAAAAAAAATTTCGTCCTCGAAAATTGAAATGAACCGGAATGAAAACGAAATGAGAACGAAACGAAAACATACCGAACTAGACAAAGAAATGAGGATAACTAGCTCGCATAGACTCTTCGGTCTCCCAGGTAGCCTCACGCTCTGGGTGATTCTTCCAAAGAATCTTCACAAAAGGAATAACTTTGTTTTCTCAAGCCCTCGTCTCTTGACGATCCAGAATGGATTCAGGTTCTTCGGACAAAGACATATCAGGCTGAATTTGATCAAAAGGATAAGATGCGACATGCAATGGATGATAATGGTATCCCCTCAAAAGAGATACATGAAAGACATCATGAACGTGCGATAACTGCGGAGGAAGAGCCAAACGATACGAAACCTCTCCAATACGTTCCAAAATCTCAAACGGACCAATGAATCGAGGACTGAGCTTGCCCTTGATCCCAAAACGTTTAACTCCTCTGAATGGCGAAACTTTCAGAAATACACGATCTCCAACTTGAAACTCTAAGTCACGTCGATGCTTATCAGCATAACTCTTCTGTCGCGATCTAGCCTCTTTCAATTTCTCCTTAGCAACAGCCACTTTCTCATTAGTAATCTCGATGAGCTCCGGACCTTCAATCAAACGCTCACCTACTTCATCCCAGCAAATAGGTGCTCGACATTTTCTACCATACAAAAGCTCGAAAGGTGCTGCCTTGATGCTAGCATGCCAACTATTATTGTAGGCAAACTCCACCAAGCACAAATATTCATCCCAACTACCTGTCCATTCCAAAGCACAAGCCCTAACCTATCTTTTCCACAAGTCTGAATGGTCCTCTCTGACTGACCATTAGTTTGAGGATGAAATGGTGTACTAAACTTAAGACGAGTTCCCAAGCTTTCTGTAATCCTTTCCAAAAAACGACGTAAAACTTTGATCTCTGTCGACAACAGATAGCATCGTGTACCATGCAGTCTAACGATTTCCTGTCGAAAAATCTCCGCCAACTTACTAATACCATAGTCCTTCCGAACGGGTAAGAAATGAGCAGACTTGGTTAGCCGATCAACAACCACCCAAATCGCATCATGTCTTTTCTGAGTAGTAGGCAAACCAGTAACGAAATCCATAGAAATCTCATCCCATTTCCACATAGGAATCTCCAACGGCTGTAACAAACCACTAGCCCTCTGATGTTCAATTTTGACCTGCTGACAAGTCATACATTTGGATACAAACGTAGCCACATCTTGCTTCATGCCGTTCCACCAAAAGTACTGTTTCAAATCTCTGTACATCTTGGTTGAACCTGGATGAATAGTAAATGGAGAACTATGAGCTTCCGTCA
Source organism: Tanacetum coccineum (assembly GCA_026074375.1). Lineage (NCBI taxonomy): Eukaryota > Viridiplantae > Streptophyta > Magnoliopsida > Asterales > Asteraceae > Tanacetum > Tanacetum coccineum. The sequence goes on along the minus strand of BQNB010144029.1, from coordinate 2,841 downwards.
TAACCTTCTCGCGAAGTGCCTGATCATTAGGAACACATAGCCTATCTTCAAACCACACAACGCCATCATCATCAACACTGAACTCAGTATGTTTATCGTCTTCAACATTCTGCACAATAGCCCACAACTCACCATCGTCCCTTTGAGCTTCTTTGATCTGTAGCATGAGGTTAGACTCTATCCTCATACTCGCCCAATAGCCACCAGAACCTCTTACACATAGTTCAACATCCAAACGCTCTAAATCATGAAGGATCATGGAATCAAAACAAGCTATCATCCCAGATTTTCGACTAAGTGCATCGGCAACCACATTAGCCTTGCCCGGATGGTACTGGATGTTAGTGTCATAATCTTTCAGAAGTTCCAACCATCTTCTCTGTCTCATGTTAAGTTCTCGCTGAGTAAAAATATATTTGAGACTCTTATGATCTGTAAATATATCACAAGCTTCACCATACAGATAGTGTCTCCAGATCTTCAATGCAAAAACCACAGCTAACTCAAGATCATGGTTGGATAATTTACTTCAAAGGCTTTCAGTTTCTTTGCCTTGAAGCGTAGGCGATCACCTTCCCATGTTGCATCAAAACACAACCCAAACCTTTCTTCGATGCATCACTGTATATCTGAAAACCACCGGAACCTGATGGAAGAGTCAATATCGGAGCAGACACCAATCTCCGTTTCAATTCCTCAAAACTCTCCTGACGCTCATCCGTCCACACAAACTTCTCACCCTTTCTCATCAGCTGGGTAAGAGGTAAAGCTAATCGGGAGAAACCCTCAACAAAACGTCGGTAATAGCCAGCAAGCCCCAGAAAACTTCTCACTTCCGTCACCGTAGTAGGTCTCGGCCATTTGGTGATAGCTTCAACCTTTGATGGATCCATAATGATGCCGTCTGCAGATACAATATGACCAAGGAAAGCGACTTGCTGTAACCAGAACTCGCACTTCGAAAACTTCGCATACAACTTCTTCTGTCTAAGAATCTCCAACACAATCCGTAGATGTCGCTCATGCTCTTCTTCAGACTTGGAGTAAACGAGGATGTCGTCGATGAAAACAATAACGAACTTATCAAGGTACTCGTGGAAAATACGGTTCATCAAATCCATAAACACGGCAGGAGCATTAGTCAGACCGAAGGGCATAACCAAGAACTCGTAGTGGCCATAACGCGTACGAAAAGCAGTCTTAGAAATATCCTGCTCTCTCACACGAAGCTGGTGATAACCAGATCGCAGATCAATCTTAGAAAAATATTTGGCCCCTTGCAGTTGGTCAAACAAATCGTCGATTCGCGGAAGAGGATAGCGGTTACGAATCGTAATACGGTTGAGTTCGCGGTAATCAATACACAAGCGCATGCTCCCATCCTTCTTCTTAACAAATAAGACCGGTGCACCCCAAGGCGAAACACTGGGTCTAATAAAGCCATTCTCCAACATCTCCTGTAACTGCTCCTTTAACTCCTTCAATTCAACAGGTGCCATACGATACGGAGCCTTTGAGATAGGTTCAGCACCGGGAATTAACTCAATGCCAAATTCAATCTCTCTAGCCGGAGGAAGTCCAGGAAGTTCATCGGGAAAAACATCAGCGAATTCACGAACAACAGAAAGATTTTCAATATTAGGACTCTCCAAAGATGTGTCCATAACAGAAGCCAGAAAACCTTGGCACCCATGAGAAATCAAGGTACGTGCCTTCATAGCAGAGATGAGCTTAACGGACTTAAGCGGTGAGGAACCATGATAAACAAATTCAGGTTGGCGAACGTTACCAAAGATCACAGTCCTAGCATAGCAGTCAATGGTAGCTCGATGAGAAGCCAACCAATCCATGCCAAGAATCACATCAAAGTCGAGCATATGGATAGGAAGTAAATTCGCAGGACGAATACGATCATCAAAACGATTAGCAAACGAAAACAAGATAGGTTACGGAAGAGAGTTACGCAGAAGGAACCTAATGTCTACCCAATCCTCACAGGTCATAGCCTAAGCTCTAAGGTCATAAGACCTCGTCATGATTAACCTGGCAGCTCTGATACCATAAATTGTAATGCCCCGACCCAAAAGGGTAGAAGTATTACAAATATGGTGTGACATCAAAGGCATACATAATCATAACACAAGCATAAACAGCGGAAATAGAAAGATTGAGATATGTTTTGTTATATAAAGAATTAAAAGATGATAATGTGTCAATTTATATTTTTGTACAAATTAAAGGGCCAGTTTTCTTACTCAACACTTAATTCTAACGTGACTCATTTAGTTAATAGTTTTAAAAGTTCAATTTAAACTCTAATATGCAAATAAATATGAGATTGCATGTTTTGGTTAAAATACTTTAACTTTAAATTGATTATATTATAAAATTTGTTTTTTATTTAATAAAAAATGTTTTTTGTGCGAAAGCAATCATTTTATATTTAAATTGTGAAAACTATTGTTTAACACATATATACATTTTACCAAAACAAAAAGTTTTATTTCATCCAGATTCAGACTTCTCGACCACTTATTCAGATTAAGATGGGAATCAGATTCAGACTTTTCTACCGAATATTCAGATTCAAATGTGCGAATCAGATTCAGATTCAGAGCCTCTTAATAAACAAACAACACCTAACATTACAAATTTCAATAATGAATTAAGGAAAATGAGAGGGGAAAATTATATGAATTCAAACTATGTTCACAAGCTTTTAGCTCAAACTAAATCACAAAACTCAGTAATAGAATCTCATAATAGAACAATAGCGTCTTTGAATAAGAAAGTTGAAGAGCTAGAAAACATGGTTGGTGGATTTAGAGATGAACTGAAACT
>BQNB010144028.1:3552-16912 GCA_026074375.1 Tanacetum coccineum | reverse complement strand
TTCTTCTTATACGTTTTTGTTTGACCCAGGGTATAAGGGGCGTTAACTTGGGCTTATATAAAGGATTTGGCCGGTGTTACAGATCTGGGCTTGGGTTAAAAGGTGAAAAGGTTTATAGTAAGAAACATAACGACTGTTAGTTTCTTAATACAAGGGGACTAACGGTGTTAGTGATTTAGGGCTTTTGGTGAGATTTGATTTAACATTAAGGGCTTATTTGGGATTTTAAGGGTTTTTGTCATTTTATGAGTTGACCAATGGTTGACCAAGGTTGACTTTGTTGACCTTTGCTAGAAATTCCCGGCTTGTGTACACTCTTTCCTTCTCGTGTTTGGCTTTGTCCGTTTTTGCTTTGATTTTTGTCCATTTCTTTATTACCCGTACCTGTACATACATAAACACAAAAACAAGAATATATTTGCCATTTTTACATGTTTTTGGTCTTTTTGGTTCGTTTTACAAGGTAAAAGGTACGTGTAAAATAGAACACACCAAATTCCCCCATACTAAGGTATTGCCGTGTCCTCATGCAATGCTATAAGTAAGCACTTAGAAAACTAAGAATCTCGATCCCCCTCGACTAATTACCACAAAAAGTATCTAAGTGTTCATCGAGATGAATTAAAGAATCAAGAGTTTAGAGAAGCCCCATTTTTATCAATATTGAAGATATACGCTCATTACCAATAATATTTTTGTTTTTCTCTTTTTCTCATTATTATTTTTTTTAATCATATTTTAGCAACTAACTAATTTGACTTTCGTTATTTTTATAACCGTTAGGGATCATAGAACAAGATGCATTTCGATCCGAAAATGCCCTCAAAAAGAATAAATTCATCGTTCTTGACTTTTCACTCGCTCCAAACCAAGCTTAAAACGAAATCACAGCTAAATATCAATTAAGATGCTAACACTACTCATATTTACAACTTGTGAACTTTTCACTCCCGACAATTTTTATATCTTAAGTGAATGTGCTATTTTAAATTTCAACCATGGATCAACATTTTGCAAAATTCTATGTTTCACGTTCCACCCGAGAATAATGAGTTTAAAGGCGAGATCATCCCATGTAGCGACTTTCGTCTCGGCACATCCCAACCTTGCGGCTAAGTGACCAGGCTTTTGACACCCCACAGAGACTAGTATCGGGACTCACGGACCTTAGGTTTCAAAAACTCTCAGGTTTCCCGTTTACACATAGCTTATTTAAAAACTTAAAATAGAATAGTCAAAGTTCAAAAGCATATTTAAATTTAACAAAAAGAGATCTATTTATTAATTCAAACTTAATATTAAACATAACATTTATGCAATTGTAACCCTCGACGTTTAGAAGGCAGCAACATCGTTGTGAGCCAGGCAAGATGCAGCACAACCATTTTATCAGTCTTCGGATTTTTATTCTTACTATAGGCTTTCTTTAGAAGACTACCACATCGGTTGTGAGCCGGCAAGAGGTAGTAAACTTTTATCAACCCACAATTTTTATTATTATTATTTTCATCATTTAATTCATTCATTTTTTTTACTTTACATAGAGAAGACTTCTTTTTGAAAAATTCAAGTATAAGTTTGAACTAAGACTAAAATTTTTGCTTAAATAACTACAAAAAATGGTGATCTTAAGTTTAATCTCAAAAATAGCCACGTATGATTTAGTCCCCGGTTAGAGCTTATGGGAGAAAAAGCCACAAATTTACATACATGAGCTCTTAAGATTTCCAAATAATCCTTGCTTAGCATCTAACTCATACTTAACACTATCCATATTCGTATCTTCGTGAATTTCCGCGAACGCATAGCACTAAACCGTTAAGAACAAGCTAGAGCTCATATGCTCTATCGGAGAACAAATATCTTATTCTACCCAGCAGGAAAGTCAAAATTGTGACAAAACACTTATTTTATTTTTAAAAATTTTTAAATTTTTTTATTTTTTTTGAAATTTTAGTGGGAAAACGGGGTAACGTGAAAACAACGGCTGCAGGCACAATCAAATCGATAATACCCCCATACTAAAACTACACATTGTCCGCAAGTAGAATTCCCCCATACTAATTTTAATACCAATAATTTTTGATATAAGGGGTGCCTCTACGCAATACTAAAGCCGTTATTAAAGAAGCTAAAGATAAACGTTAGTCGATAAGATTTTAGGATATCGATTTCCCTAAAAGGAAGCTGAGGATATGAAGCTCGAATGTATGGAATGACAAAACCATGAACGACGAGAGGCTTCAAAATCCGGCAATCTGGACAATAAAAATCACAAAACACGAAACAATGAGAAAAAAAGGCTAAGCCCTTACGTCATGGTTAGAAAATAGATAAGTAGATTAAAACGCGTTGTTTATGTTAACCGCTCACGAGCTTGATAGACCCCGGAATTAAGTTTTTTCCAGGGAATGCAATGGAAAAGAAAAGCTCATCGGCTATTCATTAATGTTTGGGTAAACATTAGAGCACATAAAAGTTTCATCCCGATGAGATGCCACCGCTCTAATGGAGATGCTGGGGTTCAAAAAATGTGTCTTGCACTCCCGCTAAGAGAAGTAAAGAGAATCCACAGGGTAGGTGAGATACGGAGAAAAGTCCGTATGACATATGTAAGGAAACGTCATCTTTAATATCTGAAAACATCAATCTCAACCTACCCCCCACCCTGTCAAACATTCATCTACCATTAAGCTCTTCAAAATTGTTTATCATGGGCACACTCGGGCTCATGTCGAAGGCAAAAATGCTCATACGCAGGAATCTGATTTTGTTAAAGTAAGTTGTCAAAAAAACATATCCACTTCCCGATCATAAAATCCCACTCAATACCCAAGGTATCGAGTACTTCCGAAACAAGAATGTATCAACCTCCTCTACACGAAAGACACTATCCAAACTAGAATAGGAGAAGAGGAGGATTTTAAAGCACAAAAGAATAACGAGTGATTTCATGCTTCGATCTTATCAACGAGAAGATTTGACGTTAAAATTTCTCCAACGAAGAAATCTCGTCCTTTATATGAAGAAATCTAATTGTCAATTAATCCTTCATCTTCATCAAAAACATCTTCAGTCAAAATCGGTCTCATCAAAATCGTCTTCATCAGATCCCAGTAAAATAGGATCAATAAAATCGAGTTCACCTACGAACTCCTCGGGAAGAAAATCAATCTTAGAATTGTGATCGAACTATCATACTAAGCAAAGAGTTAATAAGTCCACAATCGGCATCAAAAGATCACAGACGGCACATTCAAAATATCATCAAAAAACCCTTAAACTCACTTGGGATTGGACATCAGGTTCTCAACACCTAAGACTTTGCGTTTCCCAGAAGTAGTGTAAAATTCTTGTCCTCCATACTTAGAAGTTATCGGCTCCTCAATCAGGTAAAATCTAGTGTGATATTCTTTAGGCATTCATATATAACAGTATACCATCATCATCATTATAGAAGGTCGGATGATACCAACTTGGACTATTAATAAATTCAGATAGTTCCTCATTAATATTTTGCACATCTTCAAGGAGTTTGCTCATCAATTCTTGGATATCTTCTTGTTGATATTGCTTGTCTGTGAAAGCATGCTTAATTTTCATAAAATCTCTCCCAAGCTACCAATAAAACTTTTGGTATTCTCCAAAATATTATACAATAAACTTCCTTAGAAGGTTTTGAATGGCTTTCATTTAGACTTCTTTTACTTGCAAAACACTTCTTCACTCTTATCTAGAGAGAATGATGAACTGACGAGATACATGTGGAGGTTGAAAATTGGTCAAAACCAGAAGAATTAGAATTAGATAAATTTTGGTTCATCGGTTGACACTGAAAAGTTGGCGTGAGGACCTCGCAGTCTCACAACAAATATATAGTTGTGGAAAACTTGGTAAAGTTTTGTGGAAAATTATTATCGAAGTTTAGATCGAAACACGGGTCTGATTGTAACTAAAGAACTTGAGAGTTTGACAATCGTAAACATTAAAGAATACGTCTGGTACTGCGGGTTGTGGAGAGGTTATCGGAAAAATTTTGAGATTCATTGAAAGAATTTGGATTTGGATTATAATCAAATGAATTTCCATCTCTTGAAGCGCAAAATGAACAAAATCCTCCTTTTAAACGCCTTCCACCCACAACAAGTGACTATGCTTTCATCACCATAATGCAATTTAAACAAGTTTCCAAGTATACAGATTTAACACCCTACTGCAGGACATGACATAATACACAATAAAAGACATCACATGGTTGTCTTACACCCCGAACACTCTCTGTTGGTTAAATGACGTTCATTAGAAAGAATTAAACAATCTAGAGGATAAGAATACCGAAGTAAAACATAGAGGTAACGGAGACATATTTTTGGGTTTTTGAAAATAATACATAAGAAAAGGAATAAAATAAAAAAATATTTTGGTAAACCGAAAATTAAACCGAGCACACTAGCTCTCTAAAAAATACGTACAAGAAATCGGAGGAGTTGCGGTAAGCGCGCGAGGCGCATATAGAATAACCCTTCTCCTTTGGTTGATGTTGACAAACCGCCTAAACATTCCTTATAAGCGACGTATCTAACGGTGAGCCGTAACAACGATTACCAACGGTTATTGTTAATCTTAAAAGAAAAAGTAGAAGTGTAAAATATACACAAACTGGAAACTAACTTCACGAGTGCAGGTTCTTCAAAAACACTAATCTTCCGAAAACGAATACAATTAACATTACCGTAACACACTCCCGCGCACGGCGCCAAAAATTTGATACGCTCCGAACACACTATATATATAATATAATATATAAGTATATATAAAATAATAGTATAGTAAGTATTTTCCGCCGGGTTCAAGAAACAAACTTTTAACCAAAGTTGTCTCAAAATCCTCCCGGGTCGTTTTCCCTCGCGAAGCGTGAATTGAAAATCGGTTAAGTCCGTGATCGCTCGTTTTGAATGGTTTTAAAGATTTTTGATTTGGGTTTTCTAAATCTTACTAAATATAAATTACAAGTTTATAAAATGCACGAACACGTGAAACAAAGAAATAAAATTAAACACGTAAGCATTAAATGTAAACGGGAATTAAAAACGCGACATTTAAAGCCTAAATTATCTAAAATTAAACCTAAAATGATTTTTCTAATTTTCCTAATCCTATTTTACTAACTTATAAGAAAAGGCTAAGGAAATTCTAAAACGAGAACACTTAAAGCATAAAAATAAAGAAAACAAGAACAGGAACGAAATCTCGTTCTTTAAAAAGTGAAATTTCAAAATATTAACCTTACGAAAGCAAATCTATTTTTCCTAGGTCCTAAATGATAAAAGAAAATTTTGAAAAAAAGAATTTTATTTTTTTGACTTTTATTTTATTTAATATGATTTAAAAACAGTTTTAATGAAAATTAATTATTAAAAATAGTAAACAAATTATAAAAATTATGAAAAAATACAAAAAATTATCTCAAACTATGGAGAATGCATGAAAAATAAGAAACTGGAAAGGGGCTGAACAAATAAGCAGTAAATTAAGCAAATAAGCTTATAAGCAAAAACTGGCTAAATGACTATATAATTAAAGTTTTGCAAAGTATAATCGAAAAAGTCCCCAGGGCAGATGGTTGAGTGTGTTGTGTGTGGTGTTATAAAAGGTTGAGGAGGGTTGAGGTCCAGGGTTCGAGCCTTGCTCACCCTGGATTTTCCCCACCCCTTTTTTTATTTTTTTTGCAAAAACTTTAAAAGCAAAGTTATAAAACACTTATAAGGAACATTTTTATAAAATAAAACATGTTTGATAAAAACTAATGAATAACTAGAAAGAAGCTTATTACACAGACAATTTGCACAAACGGGCAAAAGCTTTTTACTAAACTAGAAAACTAAGAAACTCTTGAATAAGCTCAACTCTTAACTAAATAAGCTACAAGCAGCCTGGTATGTGCTTAATTACACATACCGTTTTCCATCAAAACCGGACTTAAATGACCAAAAACGTACCAAAAATACATTGTATTTGTATGTTTTTTTTTTTTTTTTTCACTTATATTGTGTAGGAAACAGATATCCGACAAAAGGACGAAAAATCAAGCAAAAACGGACAAACCCAAGCCGGAATGGAAAAAGACGTGACAAAGAAGTCAAAATCAGAGCCAAAAGTCAAAGTCAAAAGTCAACAAAAGTCAACCCCGCCAAAAGTCAAAGCCAAGAAGACATCAAATCAAAGAAAATACAACTTTAAGGACCATAATTGCCAATCCCTAAAGTTGTAAAACTACAAAGACTAAAGTTGCAATTAGGGATAATATAATTTTAGGGGCCAAACCTGCCAAACCCCTAAAGTTATATAACAAAAGGACCATTTTTGCAAAACACATATACAACTTGAGGGGCCAAACCTGCCAACTGCCAAACAATTACACCACAAGGACCAAGCATGCAATAAACCCAAACAAGATGGAGGGCCAAATTTGCCATACCCAACTTATCCTTGCTCACCCTCATTATACTTCCCTTCCCGCCAAATCCAAATTTGGCACTATTCATCATCCCCCTCGACCTTTCCTGCAACAAGGCTACAAAACCCATTACTCTCATCCATCCCCACCCCCACTACACTCCATATGACAGGTTGGCAATCCTAGAAAATGTCATTGGCTCAAGAGAAAGACAAGAAATCAAGGGTTGCGATTGTTTGGATTGGGCACCAAAAAATTTGGAGGGCTAAGATTGATTGTGGCATCTCACTCACACAACAAACACAAGTCTCAAGCTACTCAGCAAAGAAACACAGTTCAAGCATCAAGACTTAGTATAAAATAGGGCTTATGTAACTTAGTTTAGGGTGTGTCGAATTTTTGTAAAAGCAAGAACTTGTAATATCAAAAATTTATCCATCTTTAATATATTGTCTTTTAATGTCATTTAAATTCTGTCTTTAAATTTCTTGCAATTTAATTTTATGCAATTTATTGCTTTCTTTAAAAAAAACTTGTCACTTTACTTAACTTGTCTTTAAAAACACTAGTTTAAGCTCACTTATAGAGCTATTAATCCTTACAGCCTATATGTAAGCTTGTTTTCAATTTTTGTCAGAAAACTCAAAAATCCAAAAAAATATCAAAAAGAAAAAGAAGAAAGCAACAAGGAGCAAGGTTAAAATGGAAGACCTTGGGTTTAGTGCCTCATGGGAGGCTATAGGGTGTGTTTATAAGCTGTTGGAAAGCTCATTTCATTGCCCAAAAAAAGCATATGACTCTGTAAGTTCCCTTTTTCATTTTTTCTTATTTTTACTGTAGCTAGCTTATTTCTGCTTATTTCCTGTCTTTTCCTTGCTTAATATTGTTATCTATGTGTATTTGTTCTTTTGATTTGCTTGCTGTCTTTGTTGAAGTTTAATGCCAAAACTGTCTTAAACGGCTCATAATTTGCTTAAAACTTTTTGCTTAATTAAATTGCTTAATTTGCTTTCTTTTTGTCTTCATCACTGCTTGAACCTTGCTTGTTTATCCATCTATGTTCCAAAACCCATTGCTTAAATCTCTAAAACAGTATAAAAAAGGTTTTCAAAATCCAAGAGTGGTGTTTGGATCAAGTCTAAAATGGGTCATGTTTGACCAAAACACTTGGGTCCTTGTGCTCATTTGAACAAACCTTTTTAGCACTTTGAGTCAGTTTTTGAAAAATGTTTTAAGTAAAAATTGATTGTAAGGTTTTCTAAATAACACCTATTAAAACCTGTTAGTCCAAAAATAGTCCAGGACTTATTTGGTTAGGGACATTTTAAATCAGTTTTGAGTCTTGTCTTAGTGTCTTTTTAGAGTCCTAATTCAGTTAGTTAAAGTCATTTTGGTTTCCCTTTGTTGTGTTAAAATCTGTCATTTTTGTCAAGTATTTTTTTTATAGTTAAAACTGCATTTTTCATTTCCTTTTATCAGACCTTAAAAATTGTTTTTAGCATTTCAATTTTTGAGCACAAGCTCATTAGGAGCTTGTCTCCATCTGTTTTAACTTTATTTTGATTTTTGAGCTTATTTGATTGCTTATTTTTAAGACTGCATTTGCCTAGTTTCTTGTTAAGAAAACCAAAACGTTGAGACATCCCACTTCACACCTCTTTTTCTTGGCTTATTTGTTTGTAAAATTTTATGGTCTTTGCATTTTTAGATAGTGCCCAAGCTGAGCTTTAAGCTCATATGCCTCATTAAGCCTAGAATTGATTCTAAGTGGCTTAAAAATAAGCCCAAATCTTGTCCTTAGGCTGTGATTGTGCTAGTTTAGCTTATAGCTTAATTTTGAGTTTTTGGCTTATCTGTTTGTTTTTTCTGACTTTTTATTGTTTATCTCAGCTTATTAGGTGTTAGTGATTAGTTATGCTAGCTTATCTTGCTTTTTGCTTTGCTTATTTTGCTCCCATTAGCTTAGAAGTTTAATTAGTTTTTGCCTTAGTAATAGAAGTAGAATCTGCCATCCTTTAGTTGCTTTCCTTAGGCTTATTTTTCAGTTCTTTTTAAACATATTTTGTATTTTCCTAGATTATTAGGAGTTTAGCATAATCTGTTAGTGCTTATTAGACTTTTTCCTTATCTTATTTGCCTTAAAACTAGCCTAGCAGTTAGCTTAGTTTCCCTTAGTTTAAACTAGTAGTCTGCCCCCCTTTCTTTGTGCTTATTTTCCAGCTTATTTAGATTTGGTGTAAAAAGTTGTTTTTTTAAGTTGCTTATTTTTTAGTTTTTTATAAGTTTTAAAAAAAAGAGAAAAAAAATTTTATAAAAAGAAGAGGCCCAGGCTCGAACCCTGAACCTCTCCCTTTATACCAATGCCCTACACTCACACCCCATTGCCAATTGTGCTACAATAGCTCATCCGCTATTGTTTGCACACATTATTCCTTTAATCCTTTTTTAGCCCTTAAGCCCATCAGCCGTTTTAGCTTATTTTAACTGCTTATTCGATAAGCTTTTTCAACTTTCTTATTTTTCCTAGGTTTTAAACAGTTTAAATTAATTTCCTTAATTTTTTCAGATTTTATTAATTTAGTTTAGTATTTTTTATAATTAATTTTAGTTAAATTCGTATTTAATTCATAAAAAATTATAAAAAAGTCAAAAAAATATAATTCTTTTTACCAAATTTTCTTTTATTATATTGAACTTAGGAAAAATAGTTTTTCATTCGTAGTCATTTTGTATCAAAATTACATCATTTACAGAACGGTTCGATCCCGTTTTCCTCGTTTTTTAACTTTAAACGTTCCCGTTTTAGGATTTTCTTTCATTTTTCTTTTAATTTAGTTATTTAGTATAATTAAAACTTAAAAAATCACTTTAGGGTTTAATTTTTGATAATTTAGTTTTTTAAAACTCGCGTTTTTACGTTTCCGTCTAAGTTTTAGGTTTAAATCATTCTAGCTTTCGTTTTTAGGTTTTCCTTAATTGTTTTTGCATTTTAATTAGAAAAATCAAATCCAAATCTTTGTCATTTAAACATCAAATATCAAACCGACTCTCGACTTTCCAATTCACTCCTCGTTGGGACTACGACCCGGGAATTTCATACACTTCCGTTTCCATTGATTTTAGTGGATTTTGATCCATGTATTTATTTTTATTTATATTTATTTTAAATATTAATAAAGGTTGAATTTACACAATTCAATATTTAGGCGTCGTTGCCAGGGAAGAGTGAAAGTGTTTTGTTCCTTGTCAAAGTTTGAACAAATAGTGCTTTGGAAGATCCTCTATGGAGTTATTTTCTTTATAAAAAACAAAAATACAAAAATATTCTTCATTTTCTTTATTAGTAATATTTAAAAATAATATATAAACAAAAAAAACAAAAAATCTAAGAAAAATCAAAAATATAAAAAGATTGTCTTAATTCTTCAATCAAAATCTTCAGTGGTAAAAGAACACCAACATATAATACTTTCAACTGAAGTATTATCCATTAATAAGTTCCCGAACCAAAGAATCAAAAACTTACCTTTTGTGTCACTAGCGACGTACGGCTCACCTTTAAAAGTTAATTCTTTTAAAGAGCTACCGTGAAGCTTGTTGATTATTAGGTTTAAGTGTCTTATCTCGTTGTCCGTTATTAAAATAGATTGTGAAAAATTGTTGAAAAAAAAAACCAAAAAAAAAAGATTAGTGTAAATTTTCTTTTTTAAGTGCATGCGCACTCGTTCTCAATCTCGTAATCAAAACCGTCCTCAACAACAAGCCCCACCGGTAGTTGTTGAACCTTTTAATCTTTGAAGAACCTATAGATAATCCTCACCCGAGATTAACATGGCGCTATGGAGCCGGTGGTGCCGGACCACCTCCCGCCGGAGGAGGTGGTTTACCAGTTCCCGACCTCCGGACTATGGAGGAGTTGTGCCAACCGTCTTTAGATGGTCGAGGTGGACCAATTGCTCCGATTGCAATTCAAGCAACACTTGACTTATAATGACATGATTCAAACAAGTTCAAAATCGTGTCCATTTTGCGGACCGTGGTGATGCCAACAAGCATCTCGACATAATTTTTTTCATGTCACCCAAAAGCATGAAAGTGAGTGGGGTCTCGATTACGCCCTTTATCGTCCTACATCTCTTTCCCCTTACTCCCTTGCACAGATCGTATGGCCCCGAATGGTTGATCGTTTTGCCAAGGAATTCTACACTCTTTGACCAAAATGGCAAAAATATTTACTCCGAAAAGACTTCCCACCCTCTAGGTGACCAAGTTGAGAAATGAACTTACGAATTTCCTCGTCAAAGACCCGATGAGTCCGTTATTCGAAGCTTGGGAACAATATAGCTTGTCAATTGATCGATGTCCTAACACAACAACATGTTACCCGTGACTCAAATAATACGTTCTATAACGGTTTAACATTAAGGCATCGATACATTATGTACCTTCGTGGACTTTATGAATAAGGAGGCGCCCCGAAGAGTGCTATTATCTCATCACGGAAAAATATGAACCGAACCATCACATTGATTGGGATACTTCCGCTCAATGGAATGAGTCATCGAGTTCTATCACTTCTTCTAATCCAGAAATAGCGCCCTTAAGCTCAAATGAAAGAAATGAATAGAACTTCACATTGAATGCTTCCAATACAAACCACCAAGTAATTCTGTAACACCGAGTTGCGAACTTGTGGGTGGCCCCCATTATTACAATAGATTTGTCCAAAGACCACCGTTGCCAAAATCAAACGTATATGGCTGTGGGAGCCTACAATCAAAGGGTAAATCCTACAACCTCAAGGTAACCGTAATTCTGCTTACTATCGTTCGACAACATTATCTCGGACCGCCAGGGTTTAATTGAATCAAATCAAAACTGAAGCAAATCAAAATCAAAACAACCAGGTTCAGCCTTATCAAAACCGGAATCAAGGAAACAACCAAAGTAACAATCAGGGTAGAAAGTAATTTTTTCCAGGGCGCTAATCATAATCAAACAGGTTCAAATTATCAAAGCCCCTAATACAATCCGCTGGTTATCTTTACCGCAAGAATTAACAAACTACATCAGGATTAATGAAAACAAGATCAATTCAATGCAAACTCAAATAACAACTGGCTACATTCGAATCACAGCTAGAAAGTATGCTAGGTAACTTTATCAAAATGAATACCGCTTCTTCATCGGGTACGGGATCTCTCCCTAGCAACATCGTTGCTAACCCAAAAGGTAAATTGAAAGCCATTACCACTCGAAGTGGTCTTGTTCTTGATGAACCTTCCGTTCCTATGCCTCATTCATTCATTAATCAGGAGGAGGATGAACGTGTAGAGGAACCATTCACAACACCGACACATGGTGAGTTTACCATTAAGGTCCCACCTCCTCTAGTCCAAAAAGCTAAACAAAGAAATTTTGTGATTCATCAAAGGGATCCTCGTCACCCGAATATCCCTTATCCGTCTAGAATGAACCAAGAGAAACAAAAAGAAAAGGATGATGTTCAAATTCATAAATTTTGGCAAATGTTTAAACAAATTTTGTCTTTTATGGGACATTTTTGATATAAAACGGATATGTGTTTTCGCGCATATCAATGCTCAAGTCTCTCCTTTCCAACAAAGAGAAACTTATTGAATTGGCAAACACACCCCTTAATGAAAATTGCTCAGCGGTTATCCTAAAGAAGCTACCCAAAAAGCTAGGTGACCCTGGGAAATTTCTCATTCCGTGTGGTTTTAGTAAGCTCAAGTGCAAAGCCCTAGCCGATCTAGGTGCTAGCATAAACTTGATACCACTCTCGGTGTGGAAAAAGTTAGGTTTACTCGAGCATATTTCCACCTAAATGACTCTTGAACTTTCTAACCGGGATATTTGTACTCCGATCGGAATTGCAAGAGATGTCTTTGTTCTGGTTAGAAAGTTCACATTTCTCGCTAATTTTGTCATTGTTGATTATGAAAACGATCCTCGTGTCCCCCTCATCTTGGGAAGACCTTTCTTACGGACCGCTCGTGCTTTGATTGACGTTTATGGAGAAGAAATGATTCTCCGTGACGGTAATGAAAGATTAACCTTGAATATGAGACATGACACTTCAAGCTATTCTACCCAACCTCATCAAGAATCAATCAACATGATTGATGTCTACAATGTTTCACATGAGGAATATCGTGAAGATTTGTTTGCAACAAATCATCTAAGTGGCAATCCCACTCCGATTTCGGAACCCGAGACCAAGTCTTCTTCTTCTTCCCTGACACTTATCACCCTCGAAGAAAGTGAGTTAATTTGGGAAGAATTCGAAGCTTATCTCGCAAGTGATTCATTTCCACCGGGAAATAGTAATCCTTCATCTCCTCTCCCTCCTTTTCATAATTCTTTAAGTGGCAGTACCACCTCTTCTTCACCTAGTCTCCCGATTTCTGAGATTAGCGACTATTTTCTTGAAGAGTTCGCCGATGAACTCGCTCTTATCACATTTCCACCAGGAAATGATGATCTTCCCTTTGATGCTGAATCCGATCTTCGAGAAATAGAGTATCTGCTTAACCATGATCCTATCAAGGATATGGATTCTATTCTCGAAGATTCGGTTGATGAAAATTATCTTGATGACAACCTTGATGATACCATCTCCGAGGAGTTCGCCGATGAACTCGCTCCTAGTAAATCATATGACTCCAAAAGACGTTATTAAAGAAGTAAAATGTTTGCTTACTCAATCTCCATTAGAAAACCATTCTCTCGATAATGATCTTATTAATACCATTCTCGAGATGTTCACAGATGACCACGCTCTTGATTACTCATCCCCACCATTATGGGATGATTATGATGATGACCTTTTTGATCATGAGACCGTTAATGATGATACTCATGATGATCCATTTGACTTCA
>BQNB010144026.1:0-16912 GCA_026074375.1 Tanacetum coccineum | reverse complement strand
GAATAACTTTTCCTTCTTAAATCAAGAAGCCCAATGTACAAGTCAATAATACAAGAAAACCAAACTAGGTTATTTTACCTCCTAAATCATTTTAGTTTCTTACTACCACTTTAACACAATGTACAAACATTTAATTCATGACTTCTAAACCCTAAACCTAAACCTTAAGTCATCCTAAAACCCTAATCTCAAACCTTAAACCCTAAATGAAACCCTAAAACCCTAATTTCATTTTAAACCTAAAACTAAACCCTAAACCTTAATCCTAACATTAAACCTTAATCTTAAACCCTAATCCAAACATTAAACTTTAATCTTAAACCCTAATCTATCCTAAACCCTAACCCTAACCCTAACTCGAATTAAACCCCTAAACCTTAAGCCGAAACCAAAACTAAACCGACACCCCTTTTCTTTCATTTTTGACCCATTTCCAACCAAGCTAGCTCTCAAGCACCACCATGACCTCACCACCATGTCACTAGCAGCCACCTAAGCACCTTACAAGCACCTCCATCACCACCCTTGAGCTCCAAGTCTCCTTGTCACCCCTATGATAGCTGTGACCCCCTCCACACCCTTCCACCTTTCATATCTAGTTTTCTAGCTCTCAAGACTCACCATCTAGCATCTCTTAGTCATCTCCACTAGCTTTGACACTAATCAAACACCAAAACTTGGGCACCAAGCCCATTCGACCTATAAAAGCCGAAACACATACACACTTTCAAACACACCTCAAATCTTCATCATAAACACAAATGGAGTTCTAGCCCAGCCAAGGAAGAAGTAGAAGGTCCCTAAGATCAGAATAGAAGCCAAGAATCAAGAGAAGGAAGGTCTTGAATCCATATCTAGGCGTACGAACCCAAAAACCCCATTTCGACCCATTTTAGCTCAAGTAAGCTCAAAATCTTGTTCCATAAACTTATAATCTGTTTTAGAACTTTTATTAGCCTTGTTAGATTCTATATAAACTCTTGTTTGATCCCTTGAACCACAAACCTATGCGTTTTTGGTTAAAACCCTAAAAACGACCCGTTTTGATTTTCTAGCTAACGAATCCTTTTTCTAAACTTTTGTTACGTTAGAACATCTTATTTTAGCTTATTCTAATAAGCCATGACCTGCAAAACTCTTTTGGATTTCAAAAATATCAAAATTATGAATTTTGGACTTGATTTGCAAATGTTTTCATGCATAGGGGTATATATCGTAACTTTCTTTCTGAAATTTATAACTAGAGGGGCTGAAAATGTCATTGATTCAAAAAGTTAATAACTACAAGGGGCTTGTTTGCCAAAGTTCTAAAGTTGAAGGGTTTAATAAATGCCCGTTTACATTGAATGATCATTTTTAGTTTACGCGATTTAACTTAACGTTTACAGTTTAAGAGTAAACACGTAAAACCATAAAAATAAATTGTGAATTTCATAATGTCATACAATGACCTAAAACACGAGGTGTTATAAATATAAAATATAATATTTTTATATAAATTATAAAAATATATATAAATATTATAAGACTCGATTTTATTAAAACCCGACACATTTATCGTTATTAATCATCGATCGACGCATTATAAAACAATTATATTATATATTTAACGTAATTTATCATCGACTAGCTTTTGAAGAAACTTAAAACTATAACGTATCACGTTACTAGGGAATTTCATGTGAGGGGTTCCATTTGGGTATTCGTTTTGACGAGTTTGCTGGGTTTACGATTTAAAGTGCCCTGGCTCCTCAAACGATACTACATAGCCTCTGAATTATGATAGCCCGAACAATGATGCAATATTTCCACAATAAATAAATCAAAATGATACTACATTAAAACTTTATGAAGTTTTGAAATATAAACAATCAAACTAAGACTTGACATATTACCTCAGGTTGCGTGTTGAAGCCGTTTTACTTTCAATTATACTGAACTTTCCCGCCCGGGTAGATAACATCGTACTACCATACGGACGCATTTCATTGATATACTTTTGCCATCAATCAGATTTCCCTGTTAAGGTGAGTTCATAGCCTCGCATTTCAATCTTTAAATGTTTCATAAACCCGCGAGGGGGATACATGCTATATACCATGATTACAAGTGTTTTTCCAACTGTATGCTATCCTGATATATTATTGCCTAAGTCCCTACTTTTGCCATTAAGACCCCACTATCATGAACCGTTAATTACTCTAAATAAACGTAAATATTGTGGATAGATCTATTGGGGGTGATGACTCCCGTTGGTGTACCCTTTCATGGGGTAAGCCAAAAAAAAAAACAAAAACACTCATATATTTGATTGAATGGGAAACTGGCAGTACTTTCCATTGGGGACTTTTGTTTTCCTAACTTTTATCATAACTTTGAATTTCACTCATACATTGTGTTGACTGTTATAAAGCATGTTTATTCCCAGATAATTGAGCAACTTATTTGGTACGGAGTGGCTATAGATGTGGGAAATCCAATGTTATCATTCAAACATATTGCTTTTCATGTTAGATTTTGGCCCCTTTTTGTAAACTCTTCTATTATTGAATGTTAACTAATATTTTCCAAAAACGTCTTTACGAGTCTGTTCTATATTATGGCTATTGATTCATGAAATAATACCTAAATTAGCTTTCGCTGATATATTTGTAAAAATAGGGGTGTTACAGATTGGTATCAGAGCTCATGGTTATAGAGAACAAGGTTAAAACCTAAACTATAACTACTTTTCTATCCAAGAAAGTCCTTCGTGCCACTGCAGTTTCCAGAATAGTATGTGTAAGAAATTTCCAAGGCAGATAATACACTACTATTATATTATATTAATAATTAGTTATTTCCATGGGTTGTGTTTTTTAGTATGTTTCCCCCCCCCCCCATTCATATTACTATCTGTATTCCGATATAGAGGATGAATCTTTCATATAAACATGCTCCCGGACTTTACTCGGCTTTATCGGACTATTCTCCGGCTTCACCAGGAAGCACTTCTTTTAACTCTTCGAAAAGATTTAGCTAAGGATCTTTTATCCCACTAGCATTCTCACCTTTCCACGATATAGAGGTCATGATTGTTTACCCTATGATCTATATTATGACTACTTATTATCTCCATCTACATCATTAGGATCAACATCACCGGTTAAGTCAACTACACCATCTCTAGATTAATCTTTAAAAGTATATCTCCACAATGAAGCTATCTAATTCCTGAGGTTTCATGATGGATTATTCTGAAAACTAGAAAAAAATTAGTCCCAGAAAAATATGTGAATAGAGAAATTTCACTAGTGGGTAACGGATTAGTTAGGGCCCATAACCCATGACTTTCACCAACGTGATATCAAAGGATGGATATTACAATACCGTAGGAATTCTTATTTAGTGTTATCATATGACTCACCCGGATTTTAACTTCAAGCTAGAGTTACATAATAAAGGGAATCATTTTGACAATGTTTATTTATCAACTTTAAGCATTTTTAAGAAGAAACATGGGAACAATCATTCTTTTTTTCAAGATTTGGTCCAAAAGTGTATAAACATTTGAGCATCAAATCTGAAAACACCAGTATGAGGACTTCAGGCCGCCATCGGATTGATTGCTGATGGTGTTGATGCGGCTCTGGAAGCACAAGCTGCTACTATAGCTAATACTGATAGAAACACCGGACAAAATAGAAAACTCCTGTAACAAGAACAGGTAAGGGTTTATAAGTTGTCAACCTTTTTACTACAAAGTGACATTTGCTACTGGTACCCTGACTGATGACGCCTTGTCCTAGTGGAATGGCTATGCCCAACTAATTGGAAATAGGACCAGCCAACAAGTATCACCTGGATGAATTTTGGAAAAGTCTATAACAAATTAGTAGTGACTCGAACTGAAGTCAAGAAAATGAAAGATGGATTTTACGGTTCAATGTAAAAGGAATGATTCTCAAGAACCTAATTGAATATTCTAGGAATTAGCATTTTATTGCCCAAAAATAGTACAACACGAGAAACTTATGGAAAGCCTTTATCGAGGGACTGCTAAAGCATTGAAGGGAAACGTTATGCTTCTTACACCTCTGGACTTCTGGAGGAAGCCACCAACATAGCTCAAAGACTAATGGACCAAATTGTAACACCCCCAAAATCTGGTAACGCAACGGAATAGTAACATTGGGGTGCTACTTCAGGGCACATAACACAGTATAGAAAACGACTTAAAAGAGGACGTATAATAAAAATTGTCACATTCCATTTAATAAAAATGTTAGAGTTACAAGTTCGCTTGTTAGGTATTAGGAAAACATTGTCAAATGTTTATTTAATGGTAATCAAGTTATTTAGCGTTCATAAATTAATCCGTCGCGACTCAATGCTCCAATGCGCTCCATAGCGAATAATAATTGAGAAATACACGCGCAAAAACGTCAACAATATGTTGGTGAATTCATAGGTTTAAGTAAAAGCAGTATTGAAATAATTTAAGAAATAGTTCAAAAGAAAAAAGTTAGCGTTACAAGCTTTTCAAAGTATTATTTTGAAATCCTGTTGTAATTTATTATTAGTAATGATTTGTAGTGGGACACAAGATCAAGTAATGGTGGACTAAGTACGTATTCCGAAGTCCAAAACAAGTATAGTAGACAGAGAAATACATATTCACCAAGTCTAAGTATTTTTTATTGCACTAAAGTATGAACCCGTAACCTTAAATGTTTGTGGTCCCAAATGTATAGGATGTTTGCCCACATCTTTAAAAGTTACTCCAATGTTAAATGCACATATAAACTAGTGACAGGAAAGGTGAGAATTGTCAGTCCCGATAGATCTATCCACAACAATCGCGCTTACTACAATAGCAATTAACGGTTCATGATAAGTAGGGACTTCACGGCAATATAGTGACTACTTAGACAATAATATTCAGGCAGTAATCTGGATAGCATACAATTTAGAAAAACACTTGTGTCCAATAGTAAAAACAAATAATGTGTTCGAAATTTACGGTTTCAAATATAGGTATTCGACGATCTCAAATCATGTAGTAAACAAATCAAACTTTAGTAAAAAATAGGTCTGTAAATGGTCGTATAGTATTTCAATAAGTTTATGTAGTAAAACGAGCACGTATTCTCACCTCGAAAACAGTTTATGAAAACCATTAAAAGAGAAAAGGTGGGGCTATGAACTCACCTTGATCAACGATCATGATCAAATAAACCGAATACAAACGAAGCAGCAACGATCTCGATCACGACCTATAATTATGTCGCACGATTACAATACGTACAAAAACATATATATTTTTATATATGCATACATACTTATATGTGATGAGAAATCCACTTGCGCATTCTAAAACTTTAAAAAGTACTTTATTTTTAATATTTTAAAAATAAAACTTAATTGTTCCATCAAATTTTTTTTACTATTTTCATTTTATTGGATATCTTTTTATTTTCGGTAAGTTTTATTTTTTTGAATCGACCAACGGCCTCCAAATGTTAAATATCGGATAATATATTATTCGATATTATTTTATAAAAAACATATTTTCGAAATCACCTTTTCATAGTTCGTATGTTTAGATTGTCCTTGTTGTACTTTTTCGTTTGACTTTTGTAAATAAAATTAATATTATTTTTAATCTGACCCCGACCTAAAACACCCATAAATCACCTTTTCACGACTCGGGTTCTAAAGCAGATTCATTGTGAATGGGATATTTTCGAATAATAAACTTTTTAGTTTTAGCCGAGACCTGAAAACTCTACAGAAATGACAAATGGCCCCTTACGAGAATCTGCTTGAAACTATATATATAATTTTTTTAAAATTACAGAAGTTTGACTTCTCATATTTTGACCCGTTATATTCATTTTACGGACTTTGCAAAAAGAGATTTTATATAAAAACGTCCAAATCGAATAAAAAAAAAATGTTAAAACAACTTTCTTGATTCGCCGGAAGAGAAACGCACTCGAAGTGCTCAAAACGTCAAATTATAAACCTGACAGATTATAATATATTATACTAAAAATGACCATTTTCTACTAAAGTATATATATCGATCTAGCTCCAGTTTCTTCGTTATTGGGACTTGAAGTCTCATTTCATATCAAAACGTCCGTTAGGAAACTTTATTATATCTCAAACAACAAAAATCCAACTTTTTAATAATCTCGAACCCGAAACATAGGTATTGTTTTTGGTCAAGACGGTACAAAATTGCGTTAAAAATTAGTTTTTCGACCAATAACTCAATCAAAAATGTATCCAAAATACTTATAAATTTCATTTATTCCTACATTATTCAATATCACAATTACTAACGCCGCTAGTTACAATCGTTTAATCACTTATAAAAAAAAATTGAATCAATGATACGTAAATAATCCAAATAATAATAGAAGGAAGGATCACAAAGCTATAGGAGAATAGTAGAAAAATAAAGAGTTGTCTTTCCCCTTTTGAGTTTTAGCCGCCAGCTACATCAAACAAACCAAACCAAACCAAACCCAATTTACATGAACACTTAACTTGTTTTAAACTTGCAAATGTTTAACAAACCTTCAATTTCTTAGTCGTCTTGAAATAAAAAATTTTTTTGATGTAAATATCTTTGTAAATGTGTTAAATAAAATTTTGTATGGTTGGTTCTTGGATTTAAAATGGGACGTGGGTATGCAAATGGAAAAAGAGAGAATGGTTTTGATTGTTGGTTAAAGGAAATACTTGTATGTTTTCTTTTGTGAAGTGTAAGTAATACATGTATACTAGTAGCAATTAACAAAGAACATAAGGTTTATGTCAATAGGGGGGGGGGGGGGGGGGGGGGGGCCTGGCTATTTCTTGCAAAAATAAGGGTGATAAAAAAAGAAAAAGTTAAACTAGTTTAGTACTTTAACTTTGCAATGTACATCTACTAGCTCATAAATTCTTATGCCCCTTTTGTCATGTAATAGTAGGGATTAGTTCCTTGTAATGAGGAATGTGTTGGCTTGATATTTACTTGCGATATATCTTGGTAAAAAGAAAAGAAGTGTAAGTATCATGTAAAATAGATAAGTTGTAAGTAAATGGTAAAGATGTATACTTGCAAAATGAGTAAGTCTTACTTATTTATTTTAAATGGGGCGTCCCATTTGGTATGTATGGTTAAAGTTTTAAAAACTTTGATCATTAGAAATAAAAATGGTTATTTGTTGAAGCGTAGAAAAATTTTAGGTGTTCCGAGAATGTCTAAACGTAAACGCTTTACGTAACCGATAAAAATAAAATAGAAAAAGTTAATTATTACTTTCGAAAAAAATGCTTTTATCGTTTGTATAATGTTATCGTATAAGTAGGTCAATCGTCTTGTAAAATAATATTTATAAATTTAAAACTCATATAAATATTATATAAATGATTCTAAAATATTTCTCTAAATTTTTTATTAAAACGAACCAACACTATGCATGTCAGGAAATAGTGTGTAAAAATCATATTTCTCTTGTTTTATTCGTTAAATGAAAAAAAAATTTGCTTAGGCGATTTATTTATGTAATAAGAATTAAGAGTAGACGCGCACGAAGCTAAAAAAAATATATAGTGGAATAATGACGAAATAAATGACGTCATAAAATGACCTGAAAATACTGAATGTTATCAAATATAAAGCACAATGTCTGTACAAGAGGACCAATGATTTTCACAAACGGAAGTTTAAGGAAAGAGATACATTTCAACAATAACAACTACAGTATACTGTAAAATAACCAACGCAACAATGATCACCACCAAGCAGCAAAAATGAAAGGCAGGTAACTTTAGGACTTATGGGAAAAGTGGATATTATAGACCTATCCATGTGCAGGAAGTGTACACTACATAACACAGGACCTTGCACTGTCAGGTGTAGAATTGTAACAAAGTCGGCCATCAGACTAGAAACTGTAGAAGCTGAGAACTTTTGTTTCCAATTATCACTCATACTCAACTAAATCTCGGGCCGAGTTTTGTAAGGTTAGGGGACTATAACAACCCGCAATTTTCTAGTATTTCCCTCAGTGTAATTTTCCATCTATTATATTATATAACCATTTTCACAGGGAAAATTTTTCGTTTTATTCCATTTCATTATACAACGTAACTTACATAACTAAAGTAAACAAGCTCACGCAACTACCTATGCAATTTATCTACGTTTATATCAAGTAAACGTCTTAATATGTCATGTCAATATTCAATATTACTTTGTCCATGTAGTTATCTGTTTAACAATACATTTATAACCGTAGATTATAAAATGAACTTTATGTTAACGTTTATATCAAAACCAAAAATTATATAAAGTTTACAAAAATAGTCAATGTACAAGTTTATAAATCATGTATACAGGTAATCAATGCATAAAATTTAAGATATAATTTCCCTCCAAGTCAATGTACAAGTCCTTAATGCTCGATGTACAATACGATAATGTACAAATTCAAAATAGGCATTTTCCCACCAATTTCTTTTAGATTTGTACAAAATATATGACACAAGTTACAAGCTTTTATGCAGCATTTAATCACATTTTACTCCTTAATCCTTAACCATATCTCGCAATATAATCTAAAAACCTAACAAAGCAAACTCGACACCCTTGTTTATTTTAAAACCTATTTCAAATCAAAGCTAGTTTCTTCACCAATATATTTGCGAAGCACCTCCATCACTACTTGTCATCACCAGATCTTACCAACACGACACACCATTGTGCACCAAGAAAATACTTCTTGTCATCACCTTTGTTAGCGCACCCCTATAACCTTCCAACACCTCACCTAATATTCTCAAGTCCCTTGGTCCTATCAAGTCTTGGCCACTACTCTATACTTGGTCCCCTACTCCATGCAACTTTGCCTCAAATCCTTCTTTACACTAAATACTTACGCATACTTACACATTTTTTCTCATTAAAAATCAACACCTCAATAGCGTTCTAATAAGACCTACGGTGATTCAAGGATGGAAGTTTAAGATATTTTTGAAAAGCAAGAATAAAGAAATAGAAGCCTTGGAAATGTTTCCTAGGGTTTGAGTTCTTTTAAGCCTCCATACGACCTATTTATGCTTAAGTAAGCTTAAATATGTTCCTTAGTATAATCTATTTTAGAACTTCATAAGGTTTTAGGATCATATGTAATCCTTGTTA
Source organism: Tanacetum coccineum (assembly GCA_026074375.1). Lineage (NCBI taxonomy): Eukaryota > Viridiplantae > Streptophyta > Magnoliopsida > Asterales > Asteraceae > Tanacetum > Tanacetum coccineum. Next base: position 7,731 of record BQNB010144026.1, on the reverse strand, counting down.
AGCTTGAGCCACATAAAACAAACACAGGGTTTTTCTTTAAAATTAAAACCATACGCACCCTATTTACCCTAAAAAGCTTGTTTTCGTAAAATCTATAATCTAAATCCATAAGATGTTATAATAAGCCACTAATATAAGATCTCTTAACATCTTTATAAGCTTTAAATCAAATCCTAAAGTCTTAAACCCATCGGGTTAATTTTTATAAACCAAACATGCCTATTTTGAGCTTTTAGCTCATAAGCTCTTTTGATAAGCTATAAGCTCATAAAAGTTATTCATCCTAACTTATTTTAGCTTATTATAATAAGCTATAACCTGCAAATTACTTTATATATTGGAAAATATCAAGATTATGAATTTTGGACTTGTTTTGGAAATATTTTCATGCACAAGGGTATATATCGTAACTTTCTAAAATTATATAGTTTTGGGCTGAAAATGTCATTATCCTAAAGTTATAACTACAAGGGGCTGTTTTGCCAAGTTTTTTAAAGTCAAGGTTTAATAAGTATATACTTGTTTATATAAAGGAGTTAAACTTGTTCTATATATAAAAATCAGGGTATATTTTGCATTTTTGCATTTTGGGGAAATTTAAACTATAATATTTTTATATTAATTTACACAAATATATATTTTCAAATATTTTTAAGCTCGATTTAATTAAAATGACATATATTCGATTTTAATTCATCGATCAACGCGTTATATATAAATTGTGTTTTATTTTTAAAACTATAAGTATCACGTTTACTAGGGAATTTCATGTGTGGTGGTTCCATTTGGTATTTGTTTTTGTTGATGTTTGCTGGGTTTTACAATTTAAGTGCCCTTGGGTCTCAAACAATACTACATGGCCTCTGGATTATGATAGCCCGAACAGTGATGCAATATTTCCACAATTATTAAATGATATTACATTAAAACTTTATGAAGTTTTAAAATATAAACAATCAAACTAAGACTTGACATATTACCTCAGGTTGCGTGTTGAAGCCGTTTTACTTTCAATTGATATACTGAACCTCCCCGCCTGGGTAGATAACATCGTACTACCATACGGACGCATTTCACTTGATATACTTTTGCCATCAATCTGATTTCCTGTGTTAAGGTAAGTTTCGTACCTCGCTTTTAATTTGTTTTTGAATACTTTATAAACCGCGAAGGGGATACCATGCATTTAAACATGAATGCATGTGTTATTCCAATGTATGCTATTCAAAATATATTGTGCCTTAAGTACGTTTCCAGTGCCACTATTTCCATATCATGAACATTAATTATTGCGAGTAAAACGCAAATCATTGTGGATCGGTTATTGGAAAGGTGACGTTCCCCGTTGGTGTACAGTTCACGGCGGAGCCAAACAACGAGGTGACGACTCCCGTTGGTGTACCCGTTCATGGGGTAGCCAAACACACTATATTTGACTTATTGGTGTCATGAGCTTAGGGCAATAGTATTGGTGTCATGAGCTTAGGGTAATAGTATCATTACTATTTTCCATGATAATTGTATTCGTTGCAATTATTACCATTATGAGGACTTGTATTCAACTATTTATCATAAACCTATGAATTTCATTCAACCATTGTGTTGACTTTTTAAGCATGTTTATCCCAGGTAATTGAGCAAGTTATGGCACGGAGTGGCTTTGGACTTTTCAATCATATGCTTTTCATGTAGATTTTGGGACCCCCTTTTGTAAAACTTTGATATTATTGAATGATAATTAAATTTTCCAAAACGTCTTTTTACGAGTCATTTTCTATGATTATGACTGTTGATTCATGAAGTACTACCCCAAATAAGCTTCCGCTGCTATATTTGTAAAAATGGGGGTGTTACTCCATCTTCTATTCTTTTCTCTTTGGTCGATCCAATAACACCCCACTAAAAGGATTTCGAGTTTCAATCTTCTTAAATATATGAGGTACTTGGTATTCGATAATCGTTAGTCTGCGAACTAGCATTCGGGTAATATTGATAGACGTGTAGCATGGATACACGTAGACGTTGCCTACTTTGGTAACTCGGGGTGAAGTTTGGTGCTTCTCGTTTTATCTTTGTTTTTCATTAGCTTATTTGCTAAAAGGTATGCAATTTCCTTTAATTTTTTATGATAATTATGTTTGTTATATGTGTTTATTTTCCGTTGTGTAGCTCGTATAATATTATGCGTAATATTAGGATATTAGATAACTAATTCCAAAAATGGGAACCATTGTCCATATGCTAACTTTGTATCTGATGCTAGCAACTTTCTATCTCGACGGACCATCAACAAGTTTTAGGCAAATGCCAACATTCTATCCGACGCTAGCAACGACATTGGGTTGAAATGAATACCATCCTCTAATGTTTTTGCTTTGCTATTGTGTATCATCTATTCGCAACAGCGTTTTTTATTATGTTTTATTTTTGACTTCTAGAGTTTTAGGTTATTCATTATCTATTATTTTCTCAACTTTGTTTTGTAAAAGAGATTCAATATAGAGATTCTCGACTTATCTCTAAGTTCTTTGCCAATACTTTATCTATTTCTTCAATGTTTTGGTTCTTTACAGTTTTGGCAAATGTGTTTGTGTTCATAAAATGTACCGACGAACTCTATCTTTATCAGAATTGTTTGTGGATAGTGTTAAAGTTATTTTGAAATTACAAAATTGAAACTTTGACACTAAAGATATATATTAGGCGAAAATTAACGAATATTAGGTTCAATCAGTGTTGCATAAAAAAGGTCTACAAGGCCGATTAATCAATACCTAGGCGCTAAAAGGCCACCGACCTTGCCGATTTATGTTACTGGGTCAAACAAATAGGTCAACTGTCGTCAACGACGATCAACGGTGGTCAAACACGCGGATAGAGATATATAATTTAGATTGAAAAGTTGCATTAGTAAATTAGAAATTAGTATACGAGCATACATACCCTCCAGCAAAAAAGACAATCCTTATACGTGAGTAACAACAATAAACATGATCATTATGAATACACGTATATATAGTTAATTAATTAAATCAAGCAGCTAACCATTAACGGTATTCATGATAATATCAATATCTTCGGTAGGGTAAATCAGAAAACGAAGAGCAGCATCAGCCATTCCACATACACCCACGAGCGAGCGAGACTATAAAAAAGGAGGGGGGGAGGGGGGTGAACAACAAAATGAAACCATGCTAAAAGGAATAGAAAGAAATTACCTTCAATTTGATGTTACAATAGAATTCAATAGCAGCTGCGTGTTCCTTAAACATGCATACGTGATTTGGTGATTTACATCCGGTAACTGTTGTCCACACAGATCATTATAGCCTGTTGTACAAAATTAGTTTAAAAAAATTATTATTAACTAGTATGGTACCCGTACAAAGCAGCGATTTTGAGGGCATTAAAAATAAAAAAAAATAAAAATTAATAAAAATATATCAAAATGAATGTTGAATTAAAGAGCACAAAATTTAAGAAAATATGGTGAAATTAGATTATTAAAAACATAAATAGATAATAACATTTTACAATTTAAAAATAAAAGTGTTTTTTATTAAAAAGTGACACATGTTACTCTAAGATGTGTTTCCATAAAATATGATGGATTGTAAAGATTGAACATAATTATTTCCATAAAAAGTAAGCTGAACTTTAATCCAGTTTCCATTACACGTTCTTCAAAGCTTAACTTAGAGAGTGTTTAGGCTTTACTTTTGTCGAATTCAAAATTAACCGAATACCTTTTTTATCATTAAATTCACGAAAATGAAGTTTGATACCTCAATTGGATATTGATAGTAAGTTACCCTTTTATGTGTTTTGCCCTAAGTTTAAAGTCTAGTTGATCCTTCATGCACTTATGTGATAAATTGGAGTTCAAAGTTAATAATATATATGTTGTATGTAAAGTCTTGTTGGTCAAAGAAGGACTACAAATTGTTCATGTTGAAAACTTATCACCATGGTATTTTTCAAAGTTACATATATATATATATATATATATATATATATATATATATATATATATAGTAAAGTTGACTACGTGGATCTTGTGGATATCAGCAGCCAGAAGGCCATCCCATGGATTTTAAGTGTCGTGTTTAGTTACAAAAAATTGGGCCCCTTTAACATGAATAGTTCAAGTACTTGTATAGAAATTTTCATTAAATTGCAACATGAAAAAAATATATAAAAAAAAACGGCAAATTAGTAAATGAGTCTAACATACAGCTATATATAGTGTAACACCCCGCCTACTCAGACCATAATATTGTCCGCTTTGCCTGCGGGTTCACGGCTTTGTTTTGTGGCCCTCATGTGAATACTTCCTAACAGGTCGCCCATCATCTTTCCAATCCACAACCGATGTGGGATTTGCCTAGGGTGTCACATATAGTGTAACTTATTTTTTGATATTTAATTAACTAATAAAGAAAAAACAGACAAAACATTAAATAAAAAAAGATACATATGGACTATTTGAGATGTACTATGGTCAACTTTAGGGGCATACCTAGGGGTTCACTATATTAGTTGGAGAAGTTAAAAGAAGTGTAAATCCAATTTGAGTTGGACTCGAATAAAACCTAGAAATAATTTTGGTGCCCCTATAAGCAAGAAACTAGGCGTCAACGCATGTGCAGTTGCTCGTATTGCACAACCCAATATCCGGCCTGGTGATTAGTTTTCCTTACATGATGAGTTGATAAATTGATGAAAGGATTAGCTCACTCCTCGACTTACAAATGATATGAACAGTTAAGTACTTGTACGTTTGGCATAGTTAAATTTGGTTTCAACCTTTGCATGATGATGATGATGATGAAGATGAAAATGCCACAAGCTTGATTCAAGGTTGTCATTTTATGTACATCATCATCCCAACAACACTAGCCCCTAACTCAGTAATTACATTTTATAAAGCAGTCAACTTTGGTCTTATACTTGTGGTAAATTAAAGAGCTATCTCGATTAACTTGAGACACCTTTTTAAAGTCCATTAAGGGAACTTTAAAAAATAAAGTTTAAGGACTATTTTCGTTAAAACCGATAGACCACATGGACCATTTATGTAATTAACTTTATATGTTTTTTGTAAGTTTATATATTTTCCGGGGATAGTCCCTTCAAAAAAAAAAAAAAAACTTTTTAAAGTCCATTAAGTTAACTTTTATTGCATGATTAAGAAATGTATGGACTGACAGAAGGCCTTTATTAAAGTCCATTAAGAGAACTTGTTGTGCAAGATTAATTTCCAAATACGTAGTTATAGTTTTAAGTTTTCTTTTGGTTTTTATTAAAAGGTAACACTTCAACTTTACTGTTATAATTTAGAAATCATTTAATTGCTTACTAATCATAGTAGAGATCGAATGAATTAGAGATCATCATTAAACAACAGATGATCGAGATCAACTAGTCTTTATCGTATAAACACAAGCGTTAAGTTATCCTTCATAGCTTTTACTCTTATTTATGGAGTATTATGTTCATAGCGTGGCGTATTAAGGGTACATATCTTACCTAACATGTTTATGAGCATGCCACTAGTAGTTTAGTAGTATTACCAAAATTCAATGCCACATTTTGTGCGTGCTTCTGCTTCAAAAGATATATCTCGATTAACTTAAATGTAGTAAACGAAAATCTATCTTTCATGCATACAGCCTCTTAAACCTTGTATCAGGGCCGTCCCGTGAAATTTGGTGGCCCTGTGCCATATGTATAAAGTAGGCCCTTTTACCACGAAGAAAACTATAGTGTTCGTAAGGTTTGCAAATAGTAATTTTATTATGCATTTCTTGTTAGTATCAATCAAATAACAATATGCAAACTGTATATCCCTTTTTCAAAGTGAGATGATTGAGCATTCAAAGCATTTTTTTTAGTATATATAAATTTTCAAAAATATAATAGTGCTAAAATGTTTTTTTTATATAATACACTTCAAGTACAAGCCGAAACAATACGTAGTAATAGTTTTATGATTTTCTTGGTTAAAATACTCAAATGTTGGGCTTGATTTAAACTTTTCATATTTTGAACCACAAATTAAACATAAAGACAAGGGTTAAAATGAAAAAAAAAACAAGGGCTAAATGAGAGTTATAAAAAAATAAGAGCTAAATGACGAATAGAAAGGGCCCCACACATAACACTTACAACTTTTTGGGTCATCTTCCTCACCGTAAACCATCCTTATTTTCTTCCATTAAAAAGCATGTTCGAGCTTTTTTACTTTATGTTATAATAATCTCATCTTCTGCAAGTTAGATCATGTGTTAACCAAACTAAATCCTCCAAAAATAATATTACACTTTTACTGAAGTTTGAAAATCGGAGGCCCCTAAAATATGGAGGCCCTGTGCGGTCGCCTATGTCGCACATGTTCAAATCCGGGCCTGCCTTGTATTCAGATTGCACGTGTTTGTTGTTATACATGAATGCATATGTACAAAGTTGGGTAATTAAGGTATATAAATTCCAAGTAAATGTTTGTAATTAGTTCAAGTCTTGTAAGGTTGGTGTATCTATGTATATATTATCTTCCTATTGGTTTCGAGTTTTGCTTATGTAGTTATGTGCTCATACGTCGGTCTGTGGCATGTGACATTAATATTGTCGCTATTGCGTTAGAAACTAGTGTGAGTTTATTTCTGTTACAAACATGTAGGGATCTCTGCTTTTTGAATCTGATGATTTGAATGTTTGTCACAAATCTAACCAGTAAACCTTGTATGAAGCAGACCAGAAAAGCATGGCGTTTTCTCTCACAAGACGTAATTTTCTTTTAGATTATAGCATGGGTTCCAACAAAATCTGTAGTCCGTTTTAAGTGTGTCTCCAAACAATGGAACACGTTCCTAACAACAGACAGGTTCAAAGAGATGCACAACGACCACAACCTTCTAAAAGACTACGTATACTCCCATCTAGAAGACCAAAACCTTTTCTTTCTTTCTAAAAAACCAGTAACCTTCTACACCATCGACTGTGAATCGCCGCCGGATAATGCTCCCTGCAGCCGCCCTTTACCACAATTCGCAGCCCGTCCTCCTCAATATATGTATATACTAACATCTTTTCAAGGGCTGGTATGTTTAGGCGTAAGAAAGAATGTACCTAGAGACTTTGAAACTATTTTTTGGAATCCTGTGACAACTGAGTATAAGAGGTACGGACTGTATTACTGCTCAGGTGAAGACGAATACTATTGGGTCAAACCGGGTCAAACCGACCCACAGATAATCACAACCGGAATAATAGGACCCGCAGGAGAAACATAACCGCCATTTGGCAGTTACAAACTGAAGAGACATATCGGTTCCATGAACCGACACATCTATTGACTCGCACCTCTTCATTTATTATATATAGACAGGATTATTGTACAAACAATGATGATGACTTTTTAGATTGATTAATCAATAAAACTTATAGATTTGGTATATCTGATTTTTGCACTATCAAGAATTTACGATCCAACATTTGGCATCAGAGCTTTTGGGTTGATCAGGCCAAAATCATCATATACCATTTTTTTGTGTTCATCCCGAATCAAGAACAAAACGCAGGAGGCGTATCTATCACAGGGTAAAACCGGCGACACCACCAAAGTGATATAATCACTGGCAACGAAGGGTTTCATCCTCAAGAAAGATTATTTGGATTTTGAAGTCCCAAAAATCTTTTTTCTGATTCGAAACAAGAAGAAAAACCACAAAC
>BQNB010144025.1:2713-16912 GCA_026074375.1 Tanacetum coccineum | reverse complement strand
CTTTCGTTTACTTGTAAGATTTTATTATTTATTAAATTTTTAAATTTCCTGGTATTTTTCATGCGGGTTTTACATGTGTTCAATTCAGCATGTTAGTACTCAAGTTATCAAGTTCAAGTGTTTCCACTGTAGAATTCTTGTCATTAGATTATTTGTCTCGGTTAAAGTAGTTTTTAGTTTGTATCATGAGCAACACACGTGTATTATCACAGACAATTTTCTTAATCTTCAATCAATATGTTAATTATTTTTCATAAAAGAAAGGTAAATTATACAAAGTATTCTATTGTTCTTAAATTGACATATGATACTTTTACATTTTTGGATAAGCTTTAACTGAACAAATTATTATCTTATAGTATTAAACTTGCATAACCAAAATATAACCATACATGAAAGAGTTACTTGTGTAAGGGTGATGATCATTGTTTAGGGGATGGCTAGAGAGTAGCAATGTACAAAAGTCACGTAATTATTAGGACTTCGAATTTATGAATGTGTATATTTTGCGGCAAAATAGTGTTATGAGAGTATTAATGTGTCACCATGTTGTCTTGTCAATTATAGTTACTTACTGTAACTTTTCATTAAATATGTTATATACAAACCTATATATTTAATATTAGACGATTACCCGTGCATAACAACATGATTTAATAGCGAAAGATAAATATTGTGGTTATAGTTTGCATAAAAAATACAAATATTTAGAAACTATGATTTATCAAATGGCTATATACATTAAAAAAGAGACACAAATGACCATTTCTCAATGACGGTTGATACACGTTAAATTTTTTTGCTTGAGTTTAATTACCGCATGTTACAACCGTTTGCAATTATATTTTGATCTTTTCACGTTCCATTTTGAACCTTGAACGAAACACTTACCACAATATCACATATCGTTAATTATCTGTCGCTAGAAATTTCCGTTGTCATGCATGAGTTTACAATTCTTGAATGTGAAAAGTAAAAACTGAATGTATTTTAGGAAGGAATGGAAACTGAATTTTATTATAGGAAACACAATAAATTGTAATAAGCAACATTTAACTTTCAACTGATTGGGTCGAGTTACCGAGTCACCGGGTTACCGGTTAAACCGGTTCGACCACCAAGTCTACCGGTTTGACCACCAGGTCAACCCGGTCTCTAATCGACCATGTCGAGTTACCGAGTCACCGGGATACCGGTTCAAACGGTTCGATCACCGGGTCAACCCGGTCTTCTACAAAAATAAAATTTATATATATATTTGGAATGAGTAATAAAAAAAGTATATAGATATATATATCGAAACCGGGGTTGACCCGGGTCACTTCAAACCCGACAGGTCTAACCGGGTACGATTTCTAATGACTCTCAAAATAGATAATGTAGAACATGTTGATAATTTAGGATTTAATTTGCTAAGTATAGGACAAATATGTGACAATAAGTGTATAGTAACTTTCTCTGAGCATGATAGTGAAATCACTAAGGACGGTAAAGTCATAGGTAGACGTATTAGGAAGAAAGTCTTATATGTGATGAAATTAGGAAATAAGCCAAAGGATCAAATTTGTCTAACAACGATTGATGAAAATTCCACCTTGTGGCATAGGAGATTAGGACACGCAAATATGCGTCTCATTCAATCGTTGGCCTCTAAGGAATTAGTTAGAAACCTACCCAAACTTAAGTTTGATCAACATTTTTGTGATGCTTGTAAAATGGGAAAACAAGCTCATGTTAGTCACAAAGCTAAGAATGTAGTCTCAACGACTAGATGCTTAGAACTTCTCCATATGGATCTCTTCGGTCCATCCGCCATACGGAGTTACAGAGGAAACCGTTACACCCTAGTCATAGTAGATGACTACTCTAGGTATACTTGGACTAGATTTCTTAAGGATAAAACCAAAGCTTTCGATCAATTCGAAATATTTAGCAGGAAAATCCAAAACCAATTAGGTTGTTCAATAGTGTCAATAAGAACCGACCACGGTAGAGAATTTAATAATGAGGTGCAATTTGGAGAATTTTGTAATGCCAACGGTATTACACATAACTTATCATTTCCATGCACTCCTTAATCAAATGGCGTGGTCGAAAGGAAAAATAGAACACTTCAAGAAATGAGTAGGACTATGTTGAATGAGCAAGCACTACCACAAAAGTTTTGGTGTAACGCTATAGATACTTCAACATACATTCTCAACCAAATTCTCATTAGAGCCATTCTAGGATAAAAAGAGCCATTCTAGGAAAAACCACCTTATGAACTCATAAGAAGTAAAAACCTACATAGATTATTTTAGAGTGTTTGGAAGCAAGTGCTTCATTTTGAACACAAAAGACTACCTTACCAAGTTTGACCCAAAGTCATACGAAGGTGTCTTCTTAGGCTATTCTCAAAATAGTAAAGCCTACATCATCCTAAACAAACACACTAGGAATGTCGAAGAATCACTTAACGTAACATTCGATGAAACTCCTCCACTCTCTAAGACATCACCCTTGGTGGATGATGACTTAGATGAAGAAGAAGCAATTAAAGTCACCGAAAAGAAAAACCTAGAAAATGACATTATGGATGAAACTTTAGAGATTAATGAAATAGTCAACATTAAGGAATCTAGGAACCACCCATTAGAAAATGTCATAGGAAACCTTAACCAAAGAACCCTTAGGTCACAAGCCCAAAACCAAAGTAACTTCTTTTGTTTTATATCAACTATAAAACCTAAGAATGTGAATGAAGCATTAGGAGATGAAAGTTGGATAGTCACCATGCAAGAAGAATTAAATCAATTCATTGCTAATGACTTTTGGGAGTTAATTCCTCAACCTAGGAATATGACAATCATAGGACTAAAGATAGGGTATTAAAGAAATAAATTAGACGAGAACGTAATATTCTTGAATAAGGCTAGGTAAGTATGTCTCAAGGCTCACCAACAAGAGGGCATCGATATGAAGAAACTTATGCCGGTAGTAACATGAGTCCATTATAAATAATATTATTAGCTTATGCTTGTACTTTAGATTTTAAGCTATTCCAAATGGATGTAAAAAGTGCATTCCTGAACGGTTTTATCAATGAGGAGGTATACGTGGCACAACCTCCAGGATTCATTGACTTTGAAAAACCGGATCATGTTTATAAACTAAAGAAAGCTTTATATGGTCTTAAACAAGCACCCAAAGCTTGGTATGATAGATTAAAAGCTTTTCTTATTAAACATGAGTACAAAATGGGAATGGTAGATAACACACTTTTTACTAAGAAGAAAAGTTCAAATCTCATCATCGTTCAAATATATGTCGACGACATTATATTCGGTTCGACTTGTCAAGACATGTGTGATGAATTTGCCAAAATCATGCATGACGAGTTCGAGATGAGCATGATGGGTGAACTTAACTTCTTCCTTGGATTACAAATAAAACAAATGGAAGACGGTATCTTCTTTAATCAATCTAAATATATTAAAGAAATGCTTAAGAAATTTAGCTTAGAAGATTCTAAACCAATGAAAACCCCTATGTCCTCGGATACTAAACTCACGAAAGATGAAGAGTGTGAGTCGGTAGATAGTACCAAGTATCGAGGCATGATAGGTAGTTTACTCTACCTAACGGCAAGTAGGCCTGATATCATGTTTAGTGTCTGCCTTTGTGCACGCTTCCAAGAGGCTCCCAAAACCTCTCATCTTGAAGCGGTTAAGTGTATCTTCTGATACATTAAAGGCACTACGCACTTAGGATTATGGTATCCTAAGGGGACCGGCATAGAAACCGCAGTATATGCTGACTCTGATCATGCAGGAGATTATAAGGACAGAAAGAGCACTAGCGGTATTTGTACGTTCGTGGGATGTTGTTTAACATCTTGGTTCTCAAAGAAACAAACCGCTCTTGCTATATCCACTACCGAAGCCGAATACGTAAACACCAGAAAGGCATGTCAACAAGCACTATGGATGAAACAAGCTCTTATCGACTACAACATTCGAATCGACGACGTCCCGATCATGTGCGACAATAAAGGGGCGCGATTGACCTTAGCAAAAACCCGGTGCAACATTCTCGTACCAAACACATCGAAATACGTCACCACTTTCTTCGTGATAATGTCCAGAAAGGACATATCTCAATCGAAAAAGTGTCGTCCGTAGACAACATCGCCGATATTCTATAAACCTTAAACGTGAATCGTGTTTAACTATCTACGTCTTGGTTTAGGAATGATGGAACACATTCCATAAATCATATTAGTCCGCTTCTATTTCTTCTGTCTCAATTCTAGTCCGTGTTCCATTCCGTGTCGTGACAACTTAAATACTTCATCCGAAGTACTTTAAGCATGTTTAATTCGCGAAATGCAAATTTAAAACAGTCATTCTTTCGTAAAAATATTTTTGGGTCAAAATTTATGTGTAAAATCTTTTCCTTGAGGGCGGCCCCCATATAGGCGGCCCCCTAATATATTTGGGACCGCCGGGTAAATATGGGACCGCCATCAGCATGACCCAAATATGAACACTTAGTCAAAATTTTCTCAAAACACAAAAACAAACACCCCCTTACCTGCTGGTGCGACGAACACGACCCAAAACATACCAAAACTCAAATCCAACCATAAAAACCTTAATTAAAGATCAAATCAACACCAATAATCATTCCTAACATCTTAAAGATCACCAATCGTAAATCATTTCACTTATTTTCTTTCAATTTGAGTCTAGGGTTCATTATGAACACAAAAAAATTGAAATTGGGGATTTTTGATTTTTCTTTCAATTTTGTTCAATTAGAACTACTAGGATACAATGTACAACTAATATGCTTCCCGTAGACATAGGATTTGCACACATTAGTAAGTTTGTAGAAAAATTGATTTCGAACCAAAACCCCAATTTTATTTTTAAATCACTCACGTTAGGAACATAATAAAATTGTTGTTATGCATTGTTAATACAAACCAAAAACGTTTTCAAACACATGCATAATGATCTCATGAACAAATTTCGAGATGCATAATTCATATGCATTTTTCGACTTGTTTGGTTGAGCAAAATCAAATTAAGGAGCGTTTGGGTTAACTCTTAGGATCTTATATTTAGGTCGAGTTAATCGTTACTCCACATTGTTTGCATATAGGCACACACTAGGCACAAACTCAAAACATTAATACAAGTAAAATACAATCAAAATATGATCTTGGTTGTCTTATTCTAGGTGACAATGCCTCGCAAATCTTCTGAAGATTACAAAAATACAAGACACTATATCCCTATAATGTCACATGAATTCCGTTCTCCAATAAAAGAAAAACTAAGAAACCTTGAAGAACGTTACATTCACGAGGGTCGGGTGGTTTTTGATAACTTTACGGATCTAAACTATGTTCGGTCTTTGTTTCATTTTGTCGAATTTGAGTGTCTTCTTGAAATCAATGAACAAGTTTGTCCTCGTTTTATTCTCGAGTTTTATAGTCAATATCGTTTGAGTTATTCCGATGAAGGTCAAATGTTTGTCGAATTTGTAATTCAAAATCAACTGTTCTCCTACTCTCTTGAAAATTTTGTTCAAATTCTTGACGTTCCTTGTGAAGGAGCATGTGTCTTTACCGATAGGTGGAGACTCGATGAGTTGGTATATGGTATCCCTTCGGATGGTCCATATCAAACCAATCCTCCTTCCATCGAGGACATCATTTCGTCTATTCGAATTAATCGAGAAGGTCAAGTCTGTCACATCCGTCATGAGGAAGAGATTGATGTCTTGATTATCAAATTCTCACTCGTGAAATCATACCAACTTTGAAACCTTTAGAGGAAATCATCCGGGAAAACGTATTTTATCTGGGGGTAATCGGGATCATGTTCCCGCGTGTCTTTGTTTTATGCTCTACTGTGCCGTACACTCCGAAAAATTCAATCTTGCCTACTTCATGGCAAAACGAATGGAGTGGGTCACTAAGCAAGCTAGATTAATTCTACCCTATGGTATGCTATTAACTCGCTTGTTTAAATTCATCATGAATGAATATCCCGAGTTGCACAACGAGTCTTATGTCTTGTACGATCGTGTCATGAATCCTTTTGCCGCTCAACTAGAGCGAAAACCAAGAAGGGATTGTGGCATGAGAAAAGGTCGTCACTCCACTTCTTCGTCTTCCGCCTTCGATCAACCATCCACATCTCATCTCAACGATGATGATGACGATGGGAATGATGAAGGGACCTCACGTGCAAGCACTCCTTCCCCCATTCGTTATGTCAATTCCCTAACCAATCAAGTTCCTCAAGTCTTTCAAAACCCACCTAACATTGACCCTGATCTTGAACCATTTTACACCCGCCAAACCGAAATCATCAACCGTCAAGTACAACTACGAGATGAGCATCGTGGCGGAGTAAGGTCAATCGGAAAAAGTCTTAGAAGGTTGTGGAGGAACATGAAGAAGTGAGCAATGAGAAAAATTGCTTTAAAACATTATTATCTATACTATTTAATAATCTACTATGCTTAGATATTTGATCTTATGCCATCTGCTAGAAACTTAGTACGGGCAACATCACTTACCTTGGATGATTATTCGATTTTATCATCCTAAACCTATGCTTGCATGCACTCTAATAGACCTTGGTTATGTTTAATATATTATGCATGCTTATGATCTTGTCAACTTGTATGCTTTCTTGAATTTAATTTAGAATGCTTAGTCCTACATGTTTGATTGTTATGGCTTAGATGATTCATGATGAAATAGAATTTACTGCAAAAATAGGAAAATGTTTTCATATAGGTTTTACAGAAAAACTAGAAAAATTCCATCACTCCAAAAAATGACCCCCTTAAATACTCCCCCCCCCTTCAATATATTCTTTTTCGGGATCCGCCGGGTATTGATGGACCGCCGTCAGAGGCAGGATTTCTTCACTGTGACCTTCCTGGATTTTCTGTTGCTGTAGTGACCACTATCCCATTAGGGCCTAGTGATTTCTGCTTTTTGATAAACATTTTTTGGAATCTAAAACTTCAAACCCTATGCCTTACCTCTTGAATCTACTTCTTCCACCTTAAATCATGAACTCCTCTTATTCCTATCATCTTCATCTTCCTCAACCAAAATCTACCTTGATTCAGACCAAATACTTCTTTTTCAGAACCCTTCCAAGAAAATTAAACTAACCATAATCCCTCCTAGACAACTATTTGTCAACATCTCTAGTGATGAAGAAATAACCACTACACCTTCTCCTACCACCACTTTTTCATCTTCAACTCCTCCAAATGCACCATCCAAAACTCCATTCACAAATTAAACCTCCTCAACCAAGGATAATTCTATCTTCTTCTTTTCAATCAAAACTTCAAATTTCACCTCCATCCTCAAATGAACCAACCTCTCCTCAACCTTTGAACCCTTTGCTTGAGAACATCTTGGATGTCCCTCCTAGACCTTTAAAACCTCAACCCACTTCTATAGCCTCCTTATTTGATATCACTCTATCATTATCACCAATCACACCTCTTGAAAATCTCTTAAGTCCACCTTCACCATCACTACCACCACCTAAACCTCCTATAATGGGACATCCACTCTACTACAACTATTATGACTATCATGGATCAACTTGTATTTGTTGTTTCCACAACCGTAACCTCCATTTGAACCTTTAAGATGAAATGAACATTATGTTTGCTCATCTCGAGTATCTTCTAACCACCGCCTTCACAGCCTATTTTCTACCTCTACCATAGACCCTTTTCAAATGGCTTAATAATGGAAAATCTAAAGACATTTTGTTTAGAAATTCATTCTCTATGAATTATGAATCATTTAAGACTTATGTAGTATTATGTCTCATTATCTTGTATTAGTTCTAGTTTTATTTTGCATGAATGTATTAGTTGGTTGTGCTAATGTATGAGTTTATTGTTGGTGGAATGAAACTCTTCTTTTGTTAATTTAAATACAATGTGTTAACTTGAAAAATATTTTTCTTGCACTTGTACTTCTAACCTTGTTTTGTAGCACATAATTCTCATAAGATCAATCCCTTGGTGCCCCAAACAAGGGGGAGCACACATCAAGGAGGGATTCTTGATATCGTCGATTTCTTTCTTCCTTCAACAACTCGACGATCATTCTTTTTGAATTCGACAAAAAAAGGGGAGAAATGAAACATAACTCACCATTTAATATTTGACATCTTTTTAATTTTATTTAAAATGAGTTTATATTTTGTCATCATCAAAAAGGGGGAGATTGTTAATACAAATAATGCTTAAAAACGTTATTTATATTCTTCAACCTCTTAACATTTTGATAATAACAAAATGTAAAAACGTTTACAATAAAAATAAACGTTTACAAATTATTAAATGTAAAATTTCATTTCTAAGATTAGTGATCACTTAAGGTATGGACAAACAAATTAATTAAGCATGATTAGTGATCAAGAAAATATTTTTCTCTTAATCCTCACTTTTAATTCTACAAATGTATTTTCTCAAAAATACATTTACAAAATATTCTCTAATTAAAATAAAAAGTTTTATTAAAAACTTAAAATTTGAAATTCAAATTTCCCCCCAAAACGGAAGCTTCTATACCAGATACAACATTCCCCATAAAAAGACAAAAAAAAGGGAGCGGAGTCTAGGCGGCGGCCCCCTTACAGGCCTGGCGGCCCCCTTATATATAAGGGACCGCCCCCAGAGAAGCCGTTGAGAATTCCCTGCTATAACATACTTACTCCTTTCCCAGCAGAACAATCATTCCTCTTTGAACAAATTTTGCTGTCTTTTCTTTTCTCACAAATAAAACTCTGATCACTTACATACTTAGATCTTGTTTTATGTGTTCCAATCTCTACTTCTATCTCTTCCCTCTCATTAAGTGATAGAGAATTAAACATTCGTTATTCGTTCAAGCAACGATCAGGGTTAATTAGTGATCTCTCCTCTCCTCTTTAAGTACCAAAACTATATTATATTTATATTGGGTATTTGGTGTTTTGGATATTATGTAGGATCCGATATGTGTAGATCTTGTGAGTGTGTTTTCTTTTGAAAGTGGGTTAGTTTGGTTCTAGCTAAGTTTTAGGACTCAGAATTTAGTTAGTGTCAGAAAATACGTAAAGTAACGTGTAAAAAATAAAAAAAAACGGGGTTTTTCTCCGCCTAATAGGGAGGCTGTTGACATAGGGGAAATCTCGAGTAGGATTACTCGGGGAAGTTATTAGTAGGGCGAAGAGGGTGTTCGTACTGAACCACTATAAAATCTCAGTGTCTTAGTTTCGTTGTTTCTTTCCTTATCTCTTTACATTATTATTGTTGTTATTTAGTTTTCGTTTAGATAGGTATTGCTTGTTCATATTGTGATTTGATTGAACATATAACTTGGATCTATACATTTTTGAGAGTAAACTTTTAAACCGTAAAACAAACATGTAAACTATTCAACCCCCCTTCTAGTTTCCACAGTTCCATCACTTCTCTGTTCTATCATCTCATCTAAACCTTTCTGCAATACTGTCAACTCATCCACAGCCTCCTTCTGAGCCGCCAGTATCCTATCTTTGATACTCGATTGAAGGATCATATTCATAGCTCTAACTTTCTTAGGCTTTACTCTTTCCTTCCTACTTAGGGCTTAAGCCACCACATTCGCCTTACCAAGATGGTAGCGAATTTCATAGTCATAATCACTAAACAACTTTATCCAACGACGATGTCGCATATTCAACTCTTCTGACTAAAGATATGTTGAAGACTCTTATGGTCCGTATAGATGACACTCTTTGTCTCATACAGATAATGTCTCCAGATCTTAAGTGCAAACACAACCGCATCCAACTCTAAATCATAGGTAGTATAATTCTTCTCATGAATTTTCAACTGCCTAGACGCATAGGCTATCATTTTACCTCTTTGCATTAACACACAGCCTAGTCCTATCCCAGACGCATCACAATATACCACAAAGTCTTCTGGTCTATCGGGAAGAGCTAGAACAGGCGCCTTACACAACTTATCCTTCAAGGTCTAAAATGTCAATTCTTGTTCCTCGCCTCAATCGAAAGTCTTACTCTTCTGAGTCAAGATAGTAAGAGACTTAACTATCTTAGAAAAGTTCTCAATGAACCTACGGTAATACCCAGCCAATCCTAAGAACAAACGAACCTTAGTCGGAGTTCTAGGGGCTTTCCAATTCTTAACAGCTTCAATCTTACTAGGGTCTACATGAATCCCATTACCATTTATCACATGCCCAAGAAACTGCACTTCTCTTAGCCAGAATTCACACTTAGAAAACTTAGCATACAGTTTCTCCTTTTTGAGCAGTTCCAAGACTAACCTTAAATGTTCTACATGCTCCTCTTGAGTCTTAGAGTAGATTAAGATATCGTCTATAAACACTATCACAAACTTATCAAGATAAGGCCTACAAACTCTATTCATCAAATCCATAAATATTGCTGGTGCATTAGTCAGACCAAAGGGCATTACAGTGAACTCGAAATGTCCATAACGAGTTCTAAACGCAGTCTTTGGAATGTCATCCTCATGCACTCTCAGCTGATGGTATCCAGACCTAAGATCTATCTTCGAGAAAAACTGCGACCCTTGCAGTTGATCAAATAGATCATCAATTCTAGGAAGTGGATAACGATTCTTAACAGTCAACTTGTTCAATTCTCTATAATCAATGCACATCCTAAAAGAACCATTCTTTTTCTTAACATCAATTCGGCTGCTTCCCCAAGGCGTCGATAACTTGGGTCGAATGATTCCTTTGTTTGGAAGTTCTTGAGTTGTCCAGCACAACTCCCCTCCATTTTAGAAGGTGCCAAACGATAAGGAGACTTTGCTACCGGCGTTGCTCCAGGGTTAACTCCAATCCGAACTCAATTTCCTGAATAGGCGGTAATCTTGATAGATCATCATTGGAATACTCAGGATAATCTCTAACACAAACAAACCTCTTCTTGTTTCTTATCACTAGCCTTAGCACTCATCAACAATCTCGCTTTCTCATCTGGTCTCTCTCCTACTACTCTAAGCACCTTGCCATCTGGTAGTGGTATCCTCACTACCTTCTCATGGCAAATTATTTCAGCCTTATAATTAGACAACCAGTCCATATCCTATAATTTCAGTTTTCAAACTTCCATGCCAAAGGTATAAGATCGATGTCAAAGACATGGAGACCCTCGATTTCTAGTTTCAAACCTGTATAACCTTATCAATCTCTACTAGCTGCCCGCTAGCTATCTCAATCTCATATCTGAAACCTAAGTCGCTGGGCTCTAAGCCTAACAGAGGTATAAAAGTAGTAAAAACAAAAGTATAGTCGGCACCAGAATCAAATAAGGTAGTGGCAAAATGATCGTTCAAAGTAAACGTACCCATCACAATGTTCGGATCCTGACGAGCTTCCTCTGCTCCCAAAATAAATGCCCTACCCCTAGTCTAGTTCCCTTGGTTTCCACGACCCTGGCCCCCGTTATTATCATCAACTTGATTTGGACGATTTCCTTTTGGTTCTTGTGCTCTATTCAATCTAGGGCAAGCTGACCTGACATGGTCGGTACTACCACACTCATAACATGCTCTAACGTTGGGTTTCTAGCATTGACAGGATATCATTTTCCTCGGCACACCTCTAACAATCTTTGCCAAAATAACCCGGGGGGTTACAGTTGAACGCTTTGGTGCGACAAGGCCCTCAGGGCATTGGTAGGGGTTTTGCTGGTGGTACACTGGACCAAGTTAAATATTCCTTGAACTCCTCTCACTTATATCCATTTAAATATAATAT
This sequence comes from Tanacetum coccineum, assembly GCA_026074375.1. Lineage (NCBI taxonomy): Eukaryota > Viridiplantae > Streptophyta > Magnoliopsida > Asterales > Asteraceae > Tanacetum > Tanacetum coccineum. The sequence goes on along the minus strand of BQNB010144025.1, from coordinate 5,088 downwards.
AATATAAATATATAATAAGGATAAGATCAATAATAATAAGAGTAAGAATTCCGTAAGGCTTTTAAAAAGATTTATTACTTTTAACCAAAGCAAAAGCCCTAAAAAACCTTCCCGGGTCGTTTCCTGTCGAGGCGTGAATTGAAAATCAAGGTTACGTTCGTGATCGCGCGTTTGATTGGTTTAAAAGTTTTTAGGTTTATATTTCTAACTCTACTAATAATAAGCAAAGACAAGTAAAGAAAACCTAAAAAATAAACGAATAAGCAATCTTAAAGCTTAAAAACCTAAATAAAACAATAACGCAGATCCTTAATCCTGTTCTTTAAAACCTAAATTCTAAAATTTTAACCCTACGAATGCAAAATTAAATTTTGACAATCCTAAATGATAAAAGAAATTTTTTTTAAAAAGAATTATATTTTTTTGACTTTTATTTAATTTATTATGAATTAAAAATTGTTTTTATCTAAATTAAATATAAAAAATATTAAACTAATTATGAAAAATCTAAGAAAAATAGGAAAAGTCCTTTGAACAATGTTGAATTTAAGAAAAATAAAATGGAGAAACCAGCTTATCAAAATAAGCCGAAAATAAGCCAAGAAGGGCTTATAGCTAAAACTGACTAAAAAGGGTTAAAAGATTAATGTGTGCAAATAAAAACGGAAAAGACCCAAGGGCAGAGTGGTTTGTGTGTGTTGTGTTAAAACATTGGTTGAGGTTGGTGAGGTCCAGGGTTCGAGCCTTGCTCACCCTAGACTTCCCAATTTCCCAATGTTTTTATTTTGCAAAAATTTTTTATAGAAAAGCTTAAGGACTTGAAAATAAGCACTTTTTGATAAATGACTTTTTACAGAAACCACAAATAAGCACATAAATAAGCTATTAAAAGTAACAGTTTAAACTTTTATACTAATAACTTTTTAGCAAAACTTTTTGAATTTTTAAGACTCATTAAGCAAATGAGAAAAGCAAACAAGCTAAAACTGACTTAAAGCTATACCTAATAAGCACTATGGAACAAAAATAAGCAAAAAAACTAAACTAAGCTTAAAATGACAGATTACTTAAAGGCTTTTTAAACTAAAAATTCTAAACTAAAAGACAATTTGCTCAACTTTTTGGCTCTTAAAAACTAGATAAGCTAAAGTAGAAACAAAATAAGCTAAAACAAATATACTACTACACCTAATAAGCAATTCTAAACACAATTAAAGCAAACCTAACAGCTCAAAAACTCAAATAAGCAAATAAGCTATTTGGCCAAACCTGCTAACCAAACAGCCTATAGATACACTTTTGAGCTTATTTTTAAGCAACTAAATAGAACCTTATGGAAAAATAACTTGTAAAACCTTAAAGCCTATGCTAAAGACTATCTAAATCAGCAATCTAAAAGTATTTTAAAAATCAAATAAGCCATGAAAAAACTAATTAAAAAAGCCTGTTCACTCAGTATGAGCTGAGTTTTTCCAATTTTTTATAAAAGACTAAATGGCTAAATTCAGCCCTAAGTTCAGCTTATCTAATAAGTCCTAAACTACAAATTAAGCTAAAACAGATCAAATTTATCCTAAGATCTACTTGTGCACCAATTTTTAGATTCTAAAACCTATTTTAACTATCTTAAATTTGCTAATAAAAATGGGCTTTTACTACTTGAACAGATTTTGAGTAAACTTTTACAAAACTAACGTAAACTAAACTAAACTTGTTCTACTGCATTTTAACACTTAAAACAACTCAAGACCAACACTTCAAAGTTGTTTTCAAAAGCCTTATCAAATAAGCTCTTACAATCTGTTGTGTCACCACAGATTTAAACACATATTAGACAACACCTTAAAACTAACTTTAAGACTTTAAAACTCTTAAAACAGCTTAAAATAACTTGACTCAAACAGTTTTTTTAACCAATTTGACCCATTTTGCCCTTAAACCAAACACTCCTTTAAAACTTGAAAAACAAATTTTAAGCTAAACCAGACTAAGAGAGCTTATAAAAACTTAAAACAAGTTTAATATAAGATAAACTAAAGATAAATAAGCACTCATAACACAGAAATAAGCAATTAACATAAGTTAACAAGATAAGCAGTATGAAAAGCTAAACTAGCAGTATTAACTAAAAACTTGAACAAATGAAATTTAAACATCAAGGAAGCATAAATAAGCATTAAACATGAATAATAAGCAACAATAAGCAGTTGAACAGTAAATAAGCTAAAAAATGGAAAATGAGGACTTACAAATCCCTTGCTCAAAACAGGGACAAAAGGGCTCTTAGAGAGATCATCTACAAAGCAAAACCCCTACAAGCCCTTCCTTTTCTGGCTTATCTTCCAAATAAGCTTTTTGAGTGATTTTTAGTAAAA
>BQNB010144024.1:0-16912 GCA_026074375.1 Tanacetum coccineum | reverse complement strand
AATTTTTGGAGAGCTCGTTTCGACTAGATAGATTTTCATATATTGTACACTAAAACTAGACTTAAAACGGCCAAGTTATAGCCAAATGAAACTTGAAACATTTTTCGGCAAAATAGTTAATGTAGGTGCTGATGTGAATAGTAAAATGGATGGTCAGACGCTTTCAGGATGATTTGAGCTTTTAAAAAATTAGCGAAACATATAGTATCACATATATATATATTGATTAGGATCATTAGAAATGTCGTTAACATATTTTAAGGGAAAGCGTTAAGGTTTCTAAAAGTAGTAAGTTTAGTGAATATGCAAGGTAGACATGGAAGTTAAACGTTTAGGGTTCTCTAGTGAGTTTATATAAATATGGATTTAGCAAATATAGGGGACGATATTAAAGTCCCGAAACTAAAAACTTTCCTAAAATAGAAGCATACTAAAAATGGAAATTTTTGGTTAAACGCCGAAACTTAACGAAAAACTCTATAATTTTATTTAGTCACGTTTTGTTATTTAAGCCAAAGCACAAACACACATAGATGAATTTTTCTCTTATAAACGATTTGTACAAGTTTCGTATACTTTCCGTCTTTCTAAGACGCGTCATTGATTTAGGTCGCAATAGGACCTCTTGGCATTATATCTCTTCATTGATTATTATCTCACCATTTGCTTAAGGTGAGTTCATAGCCCCGCATTTTACTATTTCTACTTTTCTACTTTGGGGGGAGAAACGTCGCTTGTTTTTTTAAACTATGGACACAGTTACTTTACGTTACCTTTTCCTGATTATGTGTTGCCTAAGTTGCAAATAGACCACTAATGCCCGAACTATCACGAATCGTTAATTTCTCAACCGACCGTACTGTTTAAGTGAGCGCAAGTGTTGTAAATAGATCTATTGGGACTAATTATCCCTATCCGGGTAAGTAGCGCTTACTAGATTCGGGAGACACGAACAAATGGATATGTACCATGTTGGATTTCACTAGGTGATCTTGGTCGGATACCTCTAGGGCAATTATTTTCTTGTTGGGCATATAATATGCTACTTTAAATTGAGCTTCGGTGTCATGAGCTTAGCGCAACAGTAAATACTTTTTATGTGAAGTTGTATCTGTTATAACTGTCACATGCGTACTGTGAACTTGTGGTCCACTCTTAATACTAAATTTAAACCTATAAATCACCAACTTTATGTTGACTGTTTTAAGCATGTTTTCTCAAATTATTAGTTGGATTATTCTTGAGGTGCTATTTGATGTTGCATGCATTACCAGGTGTCTGTCAAGAATGTTTATCTTTAAATTTAAATACTCGTTGTCTTAAAAAAATGTTATGGTTCCGCTGCATTTGTCTTAAGCTTCCGCTAAAACTATTTCATTTATGTTAAGAATATTGTAAGACTTATTTCGTTTTTAATCAAAGCAACGAGTTATGTTGATGACATCAAATAATGTCACTTTTATAGCATCATTTATCCCATGTAATTAACCCGTTTTGTATAATTATTGCACATAATTGTTACTTAATCGTTTGTATTTGAGAATTGCAGTAATTATGGAGTACTTGGTGAAGATTAACTAAAAGGCACGCATTCTAGAGCTTAAAATAAGTTGTTTTAAAGATTATTGTTTTGACGACCAATACGCCGTATCCATCAAGGAAGATACGGCGTATCTATGCCTGCACTCACCAAAGACCATGAAGGAAACAAGATCCAATATGCCGTATCCAGAAGAAGGCAATACGCCATATTCAAGCTATATGGAAATAAAATATTCTGGAAGATATCAAACGTGGTCCCAACTCCAAGAAACCCCCGATACGCCGTATCCAAGTCTTTGGATACACTGTATCGACCATATTCCAGACCCTATAAATAGAAAACTAAAAAATAAGTTTTAAGTGTGCTCAATCATATTCTTGATACCAAAACCATAAAAGTCAATTTTAAAAGGAGAAGAGGAGCATAAGAGGTCGAGCAACGCGATTAATTCCATAAGACACAACGTGTACTTTCTTATACTTTCGTAATCGTTCAGTTTTTGGTATTATTCGTTAACTCGGTTAGTTTAAATTGGCTAAATCATTACTTTTGTATTATTTATGATGTTTGAAGGATAATACCTTCGGGTATTAGCCATTATTACAAAGATCTTAATGTTTGGTTTGTTTATCTTGATTTCTTAATTTATCGTTGAATTGCTTGTTTATGTTTATCAATATACTTGTTTATGTGCTTTTGTATGCGACCTATCATTCAACTGGATCTAGTGATACGAACCAAGTAATCTAGATGCCGAGATAGCTCTCCATATAGTGATTTATACATCTAGACCGATAGGATCACAATTAACGACCTATCTTTGCCCTTAAATCGTGAGCTTAGTTGGACCATAAGGTGACCTTGGTATCAACGAGTACATTCTCGCCATTAAGTAGTAAGTGGGTAAAGTCTCTATGAGTTAGGGTTTAACAAGATCACCATTGCTTTAATCCCTAAGATAGATTATAATCAGCAAATAAGGATGCTTTATGCGGACGCGTTTAATTGTGATAGAATTCTACGTGTCTAGGTCTTAGGAAGAAGTAACGCCTAAGTCTTAAGAATGATATGCTGCCTCAAGATAAGTAATCATTGCACTAAATAAACAAACCAACGTTCTGATTAGATTAATAATGGTTAATATAGTTTTCTTATATTTGGCTAGACCGCTCTTTTAACACCCGTTCCTGAATTGTGGCTATCATTGCCATTTATGATTCTGTCAGCATCACGTGCTACCAAAGCCTCAGTAACGCCTTGGTCGATCATTACCTTAAGCTGGGCATTGGTCATAGTGGTAGTAATGGTGGTTGTTGTGGCTGGTGTTGATCTGGTGGTTCTTTTTGGTGCCATTTTCTTCAATCATAAGAAAATGTAATACCCGTTAGATTTCATAAAATCGTAACCATGACATGACATATACACAATAAGTAAAATGAGATCACAACACACAGTGAAATATACAACTGAATTGAAATTAACAATGGTGTAGCTGCATCGACATTCATTCATAATAAATTCGATTACAGATATAACATAATACCACTATTCCATATATAATCTGGAAAACCTATATGATTGGTTCAGATACAAAATGATCACTATGATTAGGTTAATGAAATATAAACAACCTAAATCCTTACTAGCTGGGAGTTACCCCGTAATACTTAGTAGGCTAATAGAATATAGCTACAACATAACCAAATCTACAAACTGCTACCGGTCTCCTCCGGTATCTCTCGCTGTGCTAGACCGCTAGCGGGTCTCAGCTAACTCTGGAGTGCTGTCACCTATGTCTACAGTGTACTCATCAGTCTTAGTGACTCCGCAAGCTATGCCTGTCGGGTGCAGTCTACTACCCGCAACCCTGCAATCTCCGACTGTTGTGCTACTACCTGAGCACGTAATGCCATAACCTTAGAACGTGCAAGGTCACTAGCATCCATAGACCGTCTCCAGGCCTCACGTGAATGTTTGGCCTCTCTTTCCATGTGTAAAGCGGTGTGAGTATGAGCACTTCTATCTCTAAACAACATGTTGAGCCGACCGCTCATCAATGACCTGACATCCTGTGCATCATCCAGTCTCACATATATCTCATCTATGTCTTGTCTAACAGTGGTGACAAAATCTGTCATCCGCTGACTCATTCCTGCTACATTAGTCGTAGCTGGTGTCCCTATCCTGTCCTCAACCATGTCATCCCAAGTGTCTATAATCCCATAACCAACATATCTCTCAGGACCACATCTGATCTCATCATCCAAAGTGGCAACAAAACCATAATCCACCCTAAAACCTCCAGTAGGTCTAGCAGTAGGTGCAGATAAACTCTCACCGACCTCATATCTTAGACCTAGAGCAATACACAACCTCTTTCGAGGCGGCAATGTAACCTTGGAAACACCTGCTCTACAAATAGTAGAGGGAAGAAGCATAGGTGGTGATGGAATAGGTAAAGGTATAGGTAGGAGTGGTGGTGTCGCTGATGGTGGTGTCTCTGATGGTGGTGTCTCTAATCGAGATGCTAAGATGTAGGTGGATGGTGCAACAACTCTCATCATGGCCACAAATGACCTGGTATATGAAAGTATGATAGGTGGTGGTAGTGGTAATGAATGAGTAGTGGATGATGACTCAGCCCTTTGCCGGATCATAACGGCTCTATATCCTAAAGGTTAAGTAGGACTAGTAGGTAGTGGTGGAGGAGATACAGGTACTGGTGATGATACTAGTAGTGATGGTGAGGGAATCTGAGGTAGTGGTGATGACCATGGGGAGAGTGGTGATGGTGGAGGTGATGATATGTCAAGAAGTCTGGCAAACGCCTCCTGACACGCACTCTCAGTCCTAACCATTGTAGCGCCCCACCCTGGTTTGTAATGTATCACCAACCGGCACTCCACACCACTTCCTGACACCCAGTGACACATGAGTGACTTCCGAGCCACGTCAGAATTAAAACCCCATTCTGTGAGCTTTATGCACCTCCTCCTCGCTCGCTCCTCATACCAAGTCCACCTCAACATCATCATCATCCTCTTCATCATCGGATGACTCATCATCATCATCGTCATCGTCTCCTCTGTCGACAGGATAATCAATGGGGTTCTCCTCAGGATCCTCCTCATCTTCCTTTAGATTAGAGTCTGCAATGTATCCTGGTGAGACAGCAGTAGGTGAGATAGCAACAGGCAGTGGCTGCTCCTCAGCTGGGAGTACATCATCCTTTGGTGGCATAACTCTGGGTATACCGGCTCAGGAACAAACTCTTGTAAAAGTGGTGCCTGCTCTGGCTCCTCAAGGTTAGGCACATAATCAGGAGATGGTAGGGCCTACAAAGCGGCTACCACATATGCATACGGATCCTCTAGCATCACGGGTGGTCCATCGACTCCTGGAGATCCTATGTCTGACATACATCCAAATGGACTGGATACCGCCGTGTAGGTGACTGTGGAATCCTCCGAATCCGACATGACAATATATGAAAATCAAAAGTAGCTTATATAAGTATTCAATAAAAGACTCTTATAGTAATATACATTTATATCATAACATGTATATCAATCATGAATGCATCTAGGCTAACCAACTAATGCAACAACTAGTCTATGTATGTCCTGTGAAAACCCCTTTGTATGAATGCAATGTTTGAAAATGGTTATAGTCCAACAAAAACATTTGACCTGGTTCTCTATAACCTTGTCTCTTGATACCAATCTGTAACACCCCCAAATTGGATCACAGCAGAATATGGGTTTGGGGGTGATACTTCATAGATTAATAACACAAGATATATATAAGAACGACCAAAAAGTCGTTTAAAACCGATACATTAGATTTAGGAAAGTATTTGTTACAAAAACATGAAGCTTCACTTGTTCATTGTTCAAAATACAAAGATTTTAGTCCATAACAAATGTATCCCCAATATGTAATGCAACCAAATCTTTAATGCATGATTTCCAAAATAACGACCACCAATGTATCCCCTGTCTTGTACCTTACTAATCTCCTGAGAAAACATTGCTTTAAAACGTCAATGATAATGTTGGTGAATTCATAGGTTTGTAAAATGTATAATGTAGGACAGCAAGATTTCCCTATGATAATGCAACAGATGCAAACATCATAAAATATAATTACGTTTCCCTAATCTCATGACACTAAAGCTCGACATGTATGAATTGCAATATAAATTGCCAACATTGCCCGTGATGATGTTCTAACCCGCGACATCCTATGTCCAACATGGTATACGTTCGTTGTCCGGCAAACCGGCACAGTGAGCATGACTCACCCGAATGGGGATGTCAATCCCAAATAGATCTATTCATAACATTCGAGCTCATAACAATAATTGACAGTTGATGATAATGGGCTTAGAGGGTTATCGCTACTGAGGCAAACACGTAATAGAAATGTAAAATGTCCACTTGCGTTCAATTGTAAAACATGCATATGTTTCTCACCCCAAAACATGTAAATCATTTTAAATCTAAAATATGGGGCTATGAACTCACCTTGAGTTAATGATTATCACAGAATAACAAAAAATGCATCACGGTAATGACTGAATGCAACCTAATTAAACATAGGTCGTATAAGCACTAAGAATTTTGATTAACTAATACCATATATAATTTTATATAGCAATATCACCATCTAATTGCATTTATAAAACAACACTTATAAAGTAAAAACGTTTATAAATATTACTTTAGTAAAAACGGCGTAACTTTATGGTTTTAAGTCCGTTTCTTACGTTTCTTATGTCCACGCTTTCGTGTTAAGACGAGTTATCAAAATATTATATTTTCTGGCGAACAGTACGTTTTACTGTTCATATACTTTTATAAAATTATATTTATAAAATTAATCGTCGTAAACTCGAAATTCATAACTCCTTCGTTATTGATCCAAAAATTATAATTCTTAATGTTTTGCAATCCTAAAAATATGTACTATCTGAGAAAAATAACCAACATTTCATATCAGAAGTGGTTTGGAAATTGTTTTTAAAAAATTTCTTTTTTAAACTCGTTTATTATCATATAACTTGTAAATTACGTAACTCCTTCGTTATAAATCGTTTTTTCGAGTTTCTTACCTTTTTGGAATCCTTATGAGATGTATTATTTTATAAAAATATAAAATAAATACTTTTTATTTCGAATTCTAACAGAAGGTTTTGGTCATTTTGTATAGATATGATTAAAACTTGTTTTTATACCTTTTTATTTTAGCCACTTTGTGACAAGTCCATTACAACACTTAATATCACATTTCTTACATCCTTAGGGTCCCTAGTCCATGATTTGTCCAAATATTGTCCAAGAATTACAAGATCCATAAGTCTACACACATATTTGTTTAGGTAACTTGTTAATATAAGCTTTTTATACATAAACCACACTTTCACAATACTTATATTTCCATTATAATATGATATTAACATGCATATATCATATGTAAAAGTATACCAAATCATAAAGAAGTGTAAAAATCCATTTTACAAGTAAATAAGTTCCTTAGATGATGATTAACTATACAAACATTATATATGCATAAAATCACAAATGTAAAAAGATTAAGGTATTTAGACAACCTTAATATGATGTAGGATGATAAACAATATAATCTAAACCCTTGTTTAGCCACTTAACCCAAGCTTCCAAGTTTATGAAAACCCTAAATCCAAAGAAACCCTAATCTTGATCCTTGCTTGTTTAACCTACTTCAAACCTTCTTGGTAGTCTTAGATATCTTGTAGGAACACTTGTATATGTTGTAAATAAGATTGTGTGAATTATTTGGGGGGTTTTTGTGGTTGGCCATGGGTTGGAGAGCAAGAACAAGAGATATTGTGTGAAATTTTTCTATGGAAATGAAGTGTATGAAGTTACTTGCATAGTGTGGCTTTTATAGCAAGTCTTAACTAGCTAATGGTTACATTAACTTAACCATGGTTAAATGTTGGAATGACTAGGGTGTAAGAAAGGCATGGTGAAGGTGTAACAGTGTATGAAGTGTGTGATAACTAGTTGTTGAAGCTTGCTTGTTATTGTTTATAACATGTGCTAGTTTACAAAGTCAAAATAAATATCTTCCTTATGTTTTATCATATATATCTGGCCATATATACATATAGATAAAGAAATTGTGTAATTTTTAAGTATTGGGTATAATTGTGTGTATTTGGTTGAGTATAGATAGGTATTGGTGCTTCCGGGTATGCCTAAATGTATTTAATTGCGAAACGTAAACACTTTACGCAACCAATAAAAATAAAATGAACAAAGTTAATAATTATCCAAAAAATAATTACTTAACACTTGCTTGATGTAAACATTTAATTGTTTGATGCCCGTTTATATTGAACGATAATTTTTAGCTTACGCGATTTAACTTAACAATTTTAATTTAAAAGCAAACGCGTATAATACCAAAAATAAATAGTGAAATTTTTTACGACGTACAATGACCCTAAAACATAGGGTGTTATACAGGGTGAGAGGGTTGTCCGATAAGAGGAGGAGGTGCATGGTATGCGTGAGGTACTTCAGGATCAGATTGAGGTACTAGATAGCATGGCTCGTGACTTTTCCAGGTTCACTACATGGACTGTCACTAGCCTCGCACATTTGATAGATAGGGCTGGTGTGCCTTACATGAGATATTCGGAGTCACCGATGGAGTACCAAAGACGCACTAGACAGAGGACCGATGGTGGCAGCACTTCTGCAGCCCCTAGACCCATGATCTATATCCCTTATCTTTTTGTTTTTATCCTCTGTACATTTATATTATTCGTATCATGATGTACCTAAACATAAAACTGCTTATCTTTTGACGTATATATTATGGTATGATGATTTTGACTTGTTTAGGCATGATAGAACAAAGACTGTCAGTAAGTTCAGCACCATAGTTCGTGAGTATGTTATGGAACCAAGCACGCTTTCTAAATCAAGATCAAAATTGAGAAGAGAGAGTGTTAACAAGAGTGTGGAAGCTAAAGAAAAAGTATAACTTAAAGACTTTCCTGTAAACAAAAGTGCTTCCCAGGAGACAACCCGGATTGTTATTTATTTTTATCGAGTCTGTTTTCCTAGACATCAATACGGCTTATCCACTCTATACGATACGTCGTATTGATTGTCTGGACGTTATCAGTCCTTTATTTTTAAGCACTTTAAACATTATTGTCAGTTCTGTCAATATGGCGTATTCATGCACATGATACTGCGCATTCAATAGACTGACCCGTATTTAGATACTTTGTACAAGTTTCTCGATACGGCATATTCTAGTTTATGGATACAGTGTATTGGTCTCCTGCACAATTTATTTAGCTTATTAAATTAACCGTAGATACCCAAGATAGGATTTTGCATGTTTTTCCTATATTTTGCACAGGACCTCCTGAATGAAAAGAAATCGACAAAGTTGGTGAAGTATTGATCATCGGGAATCATATGTGTAATTGTAGTCATACTGGAATACAAAATCATTTACAACACACATCCTTGCTCATAAACTTAACTTGGAGAATATACCGAGCAAAATATTAGGAGATTTTCTCATTCTAATTCTTTTAAATTCCCGTTTTTATTGTTTTACAACTAGGACGTTGTATAATTCAACTGAGGGGATGGGAATTAGAATGACACTTGTCCTATTTTTCACACTAAAGTGCTCAAATTTTAAAAAAATTCTAGCGTACTTTTGTGAAATAATTGATACATAACCTACACACAATAACCCTTATTAGATATTGTGAGGATTTAACCATATCCGTTTCCAAATGTTTACCCGAATTCCATAAAAATATAAGTGTGCCGGTGATGTTGTAGACTTTAGAACTAGGCTTGGTATATCTATTCGAGACCACAATAATGATACTATAGATTTAGATGGAGTAACTCGTTTAAATTGGTAAATTTTTAGGATTACACCAAAAAAAACCCTTTACATGTTGTTTATTAACTAACTACACTGGTTAGTTAAATCCCTGTGTAAACCCTTTGTTTACTCTCATCTTAAGAGTAAGATACCCCTAGAAAAACCAATAGAGCCAATTCTTTAGGAATAACACCAACTATCTATTTCGTTACACCTTTACACCTTAGCCTACCCTATTAGATTATGTCCATTTATCAGTTGCTAGTTGCTTAAAATGTAAAGTATGCATTTCCCGAGTCTTGTGTCAATTTTCTCTCTTTGGTACGGTTGGGAAGAAATTTGTACATTGCAAATGGGAATGTATAAAGTAGTCAAAAACTCATATGTTTTTACTACCAATGCAATTATTGGTACGCCTGAAGAATGAAGAATTACCGAAGGAATTATCCAGAGTTATTATGATCATGAAGATGGTGAAATTACACCGATTTCATAGCATAGTGTAGTAAAAAAATTAAAAAAATTAGAAAAATCGCAACAAGTCAACGATAATCATTGTATAAGTCAACGATGTAGAGTATTGTATAAAGTGGTAGATATCGCCACTTGTCTTGTAAAACTATGTAAAGTATGGGATGATTAGGAAGTTGACCGTTACGGGAACGTTAACTCAGGTTGTTGTTTTTGATCAATGATCAAGACGTTTGTAAATAGTCATGTCTTTATCATGGTGACGGTAGGGAAAAAGTGTCTAACAACTTATATCTTGGACCTAGTCTATTTGTTTCGTAATAGTTGTTTAACAACAATTTATTTCCCTTTACTAATCATTAACCATGGGTTTTACACGAATGAGGATGTATACGAGCATGCATGTCTATTCTGTCGTTACGGCCATGTATGCATGTCTCAGCTGCCTTGTTGGTTTATTACTATTTGTGAAAGTTAGAAGATCCCTACCCTATATCATTCTTCATCCTAACCCTTGGTAAACTCAAAATGAGTGTGATTGAACACCACATTGTCTATTATGTAGTTCCGTCCATGTACTATGTGCTTTAGCTTGCATTGGTGGTGTGGTATTTTGGTGAAAGATTGTAAAATGATCAACCATAATCCTTATAATAAAAACCATTTTACCTTTATAAACTTGTTACTCCTTAGCTCTAGTGGTGGAGTTGTGTATGCTTGCCAAGCCTATGATGAATAATCGTAATGACGAGCAACTGATGCGAATTAGTTACTTTGTTACCCACATAGAATAGTTGAGTGATTTGAGTGTTTTCATCTTCCTATTTCGTGAAGTGTTTGGTTTATGTACTTGTAATAGATCAAATAAATGCTTAAAGGGAAAAATCCTTAGGGATACATTTAATAACTTCTAATGGCTACTTAAGGTCATGTAGGATTCAAGTAGGGAGATATTTGAAGACATTAAATAACGTCTATTTTATAGCATCATTTATCCCATGTAATCAACCCATTTTGTATAATTATTGCAAAGAATTGTTACTTAATCATTTATATTTGAGAATTGCAGTAATTATGGAGTACTTGGTGAAAGTTAACTAAAAGGCACGCATTATAGAGCTTAAACGAAGATATTTTAAAGATTATTGTTCAGACAACCAATACGCCGTATCCATCAAGGAAGATACATCGTATCTGTGCCTGCACTTACCAAAGACCACAGAAACAAGATCCAATACGCTGTATCCAGAAGAAGGCAATACGTCGTATTCAAGCTATATGGGAATAAAATATTCTAGAAGATATCAAACGTGGTCCCTACTCAAAGAACCCCTAATACACCGTATCCAACAATTTTGGATCGCATATCGAATCGAATTCAGTACCCTATAAATAGATAATCTAAAAATTAGTTTAGGGTGGCAAAATCTTTTTTCACGATACCTAAACCATAAAAGTCGATTTTCAGAGGAGAAAAAGAGAAGAAGAGGTCGAGCAACGCGATTAATTCCATACGAGACAACGTGTAATTTCTTATATCTTGTAATAGTTCAGTTTTGGTATCTTCGTTAACTCGGTTAGTTTTCCTTGGCTAAATCATTACTTTGGTATTCAATTATGACGTTTAAAGGCTATTACCTGCGGTATTTGCCATTATTATGAAAAATCATTATTGTTTGGTTTTGGTTTATTTCGATTCTTATTTTATCGTTGAATGCTTGTTTATGTTTTATCATTATATTGTTTACGTGCTTTTTGTAGGCGACCGATCATTCTAACTGGATCTAGTGATACGGACCCAAGTTTCTAAATGCGGGGTTAGCTCTCCAATATTGTGATTTATAATCTAGACAAATTGGATACATAATTATCGTCCTTTCTTCACCCGTTGATGGTGAGCCGTAGTTGAGCAATAAGGTGACCTTGGTTTCAACGAGTACGTTCTAATCAATTGGTAAAGACTTGGTTAGTGGACTACTAGTGTATAAATTGCCATTAAGCAGTAAGTGGGTAAAGTCTCTATGAGCTAGGGTTTAACAAGATCACCATTGCCTTAATCCCTGATGTGTTATTGTGTGGTGTATATTTTTATGATTGCCGACTTAACCAAAAACAACACTTTAACGGGCAGTGTACCTGGTCGGTGGTAGATTCGTGGTAAGTAAGGTGTCGAACACTTGAAGGGGGGTTAAATATCTAAATTTATTAATATTTTGGTTATCTAATCTAAGTTAATGCGAATCTATAGTCAAGACTTTGCTGATCCTATGTTAGTTATATTCCTAATTCTAACAGGTAAAGTGGGGGGTGTTCCATCCTGAGAGACTGCGGCAACGGGGTTGGTGGTGGGCCATGTATGTGTGCTTCAGCTGCCTTGTTGGTGTGGTACTTTTGGTAAAAGATTGTAGAATGATCAACCCTAAGCATTATAATAAAAACCCATTTTACCTTTATAAACTTGTTACTCCTTAGCTCTAGTGGTGGAGATGTGTATCCTTGTCAAGCTTATAATAGAATACTCGTCACGACCGAGCAATTAAGCGAATTAGTTACATGTTACCACATAGATTAGTTGAGTGATTTGAGTGTTTTCATCTTCCTATTTCGTGAGGTGTTTGGTTGTGTACTTGTAATAGATCAAATAAATGCTTAAACGGAAAAATTCTTAGGGATACATTTTCATAAACTTCTAAAGGCTACTTGAGGACAAGTAGGATTCAAGTGGGGGGATATTTGATGACATCAAATAACGTCACTTTTATAGCATCATTTATCCCATGTAATTAACCCATTTTGTATAATTATTGCAAAGAATTGTTACTTAATCATTTGTATTTGAGAATTGCAGTAATTATGGAGTACTTGGTGAAGATTAACTAAAAGGCACACATTCTAGAGCTTAAACAAAGATATTTTGAAGATTACTATTCTGACGACCAATACATCGTATCCATCAAGGAAGATACAGCGTATCTATACCTGCACACACCAAAGACCACGAAGGAAACAAGATCCAATACACCGTATCCAAAAGAAGGCAATACGCCGTATTCAAGCTATATGGAAATCAATATTCTGGGAGATATCAAACGTGGTCCCTACTCCAAGAAACACCCGATACGCCATATCCAAGTATTTGAATACGCCATATCGACCATATTCTAGACCCTATTAACAGAAAACTCAAAAATGTGTTTTAAGTGTGCTAAATCATATTCTTGATACCTAAACCATAAAAGTCGATTTTCAGAGGAGAAGAAGAGAAGAAGAGGTCGAGCAACACGATTAATTCCATAGGAGACAACGTGTAATTTCTTATACTTTCATAATCGTTGAGTTTTTGGTATTATTCGTTAACTCAGTTAGTTTACCTTGGCTAAATCATTACTTTTGTATTAATTATGACGTTTGAAGGCTAATACCTTTGGGTATTAGCCATTATTATGAAGATCTTAATATTTGGTTTGTTTATCTCGATTTCTTAATTTTTCGTTGAATTGCTTGTTTATGTTTATCAATATACTTGTTTACGTGCTTTTGTATGCGACCTATCATTCAACTGGATCTAGTGATACAGACCAAGTAATCTAGATGCAGGGATAGCTCTCCATATAGTGATTTATACATCTAGACCGATAGGATCACAATTAACGACCTATCTTTGCCCTTGAATTGTGAGCTTAGTTGAACCATAAGGTGACCTTGGTATCAACGAGTATATTCTCGATTAATTGGTAAAGATTTGGTTAGTAGACTACTAGTGTATGAATTACCATTAAGCAGTAAGTGGGTAAAGTCTCTATGAGCTGGGTTTAATATGATCACCACTGCTTTATTCCCTAAGATAGATTATAATCAGCAAATAAGGATGCTTTATGCGGACGCGTTCAATTGTAACAGAATTCTACGTGTCTAGGTCGTAGGAAGAAGTAACGCCTAAGTCTTAAGAATGATATGCCACCTCAAGATAAGTAATCATTGCACTAAATAAACAAACCAACGTTCTGATTGGATTAATAATGGTTAATCTAATTTTCTTATATTTGGCTAGACTGCTCTTTTGTCTTCTGTTAATTTGCTTGCATGTGTTTTAATGTCTTGAATTTATTTTAGTCAACATAAACCCCATGCCAGTCTCTCAGACTGAAAACCCCCCTTATCCATTAGATTTAAGATTAACTTAGGTTAACATAGATTAGACTAACTTAGATTAGAAAAACCAAAGTATTAATAAATTGAAATTGTTTCTCGCTCTTAGTGATCGACACCATACTTACCACGAAGTGTTGTTTTTGGTTAAGTCGGAAAAATATAAATTTAAAACTTGAATCATAACTTACCACCGATCGGGTACGCTTCCCGTTAAAGTGTTGTTTTTGGTTAAGTCGGAAAAATATAAATTTAAAACTTGAATCATAATTTACCACCACACAATGACACATCATATGTTTTATCAAACGTCCATATAGTAGTCGTTTACTTGATCTTGTGTGATGTATATTATGACGTCACGCCCCCTAACACCTATTCTTTCCAGGCCCTATTTGGGGGTGTGACATCCTATACCAAGTTTTCACTCTAATCTATTATTGAGGGGGAGTATAATAAAAAGATTTATTCAGCATGCTCTCCTATTCTCCCAAGACTTAGTTAGACTCATGTGAATTTTCAGACATTAACTTGTTTTTAATTCACTTATATTTCAAAAATTATCACCACATATGCAATTTTTAAGGGGGAGAATAGTGATTAAAAGTGATCAATAATGCTTAATATGGATACGATCTTCAATATATAAGTGTGTTCCCTGTCCTCGCATGTGCAAAACTCTTTTATAATATGATGCATATGTGTAGGGGGAGCTTTTTGGTAACTCTAAAAACTCTCATTGTGTCATAAATGATTTCTCAGACACGTTGATTGATTTTTTTCAATTGGTTTTATGGATCTTTATGGCAATACCCAAAGACCGACCAACTATTGTTTCTCAAAGAGTTATAAGGCGGTTAAGGTTAGGTATCTTTGTTTCATAATCTAGCTAGAACCGGAGGGATCTACCTAGGAACACTCTATTAGATAGAGTAGAAGGCCTAGGTATGATTGAAAAAATAAGTAAAGTGAGATCAGGAAGAATGCTATCCAAGGCATGAGTTATCACCAGAACAATCCCAACAAGGTGATAATGAGGACACGTTGGTATAACATTGAAGGGGTTGAAGAATTAAAAAGAAATGTAAGGATAAAGGGTGTAAAGAAAGAAGCCCTCCATATAACTTTAGGCAGATTCTAAGTTAATGCATAATCTATCAGTAATTACAATGATGATTCTGGTATTGAAGACAAGTTATTATGGACCCAGTGATGCAAAGCACAACCCATCCCAGCTACTCAGGCTTCTCTCAAAGGAAGTTTGTTTCATTTCTCATGGAGATCAACAAGCTTCTATCGACTTTCTCACTCCGAGATCGTAGATATTGAAACGGTGGCAGTCCGCTCTAGCCTCCGATTACCAAATAACAAATGTGCACTTATAGAGTCTAGAGGCATCGAGATCAATCAAAAAACTCACTAGGACACAAATTCCAATATACAAAATGTCATACATCATTATACAACATTTGGTATCAAAGAGTCCTACGCATTATCCTTGTGGTAATTTCCAGAACATTCAGAGTGATACTCTTTAGTATTCACAGTGATGAATGGAAATCCTCTCACAGTTAACATCAAACAGCTCTGTGGTAGGTGACTTGAAAGATTCTACATGATTCAAGATTGTGTCAACTAGATATCGATAATGGTCCAGTAAATGAATTGACAACTCAATTAGTCAGAGAGTAACTAACTGATTTACTCTTACCGTGTTGTCTGCTTTGAGACGTTCTGATTATGAGAACAAACAAGTACGGTGAATCTAATGCAATCGCGTTAGAGGACCTAACACTTCAAGCTGGAAACCCTGTCAAGGAGGTTCTTCTAAAATTAAACCTACTTGATTACAGGTACTCACGTGCGGTCGTCGTAGGACTTCTACATAAGAAGTTTTACAACTTCCTAGGCAGTGCACCTAATCATTGTAGTGTAGTATAGGCAAGACTTGAGGTTGTTTATCGTTCACTTGAGGAATAGGTTGGGAAGGCTTGATCACGGTCTAACAAAATTCTAAGGGTTGAGGGAAGATTCTTTTTGTATTTTTGTAATTTTGTATTTTATGGAAAGCAAGTAAATCATATATTTAAGAGATTGGTTGGTTCTAGCTAATAAACTAAATATAATTCTACGCTAATGGTGATAATAATAAGGTAAAAGATTGTGTCTATTTAATCATGTATTACTCTCCAGATTGCTTCTCCTAGTGTTGTTGCCTTGTCACCCTTGTGATGATCTGTGTAACTATTTCCTAAAGCATGAACGAATTACACGAACCCGCCATCTACTTAGTATGCTGCTAGAGCAACGCACATGCAAGGTAGTATGACGACTATTACACGGACCCTAGGAGTTTACTAAGTGCATGTAAAATACATTAAAAGTGGATCAACCATATTAGGGGCAAGGTAGTATGAAGACTGTTACCCGATGGTATTCTTTCTACACAATCACGTTTCCCTAGACATATTAACATCAATTATAGACAGAAAGCTAGTTTTCTAAGACCTAACGTGCATATCCATCACAATAAGCAACATCACTAAGATTTACATTCTAGGTTTCATACAATCATAAATAAACACAATAATAGGTTAAGCCAAGCATGTTAAAGATAAAGCAAGAATAATAGATCAAACAACACATAGACATATTGAATGATTAAGTAAACCTTACTTGATTAAAACATGGATTGAAAGTACAATAGGGTTTTTAGGCCCTAAAATCGTCTCCTAAAGCTGCTAAACGAACTAGGGTTCGTACCCTCTTTTTATTCTAAAGTTACACACTCAAAACCCTATATTCAGGTTTGTATATATAAGAAAATCGAAGCGACGGCGT
>BQNB010144023.1:0-16913 GCA_026074375.1 Tanacetum coccineum | reverse complement strand
GACTAAAAAAATGAGACTTAAAGACTTAACAGATTTTTACTTGAAACATAATGGACATATGCAAACTCAACCAACTTTTATCTACTGCATTTAGACACAAAATAGAGTACAAACAAAACCTTAAAATAACTTTTTAAGCAATAATCAAATTTAAACAGTTTGAGAAGATTTCAAAGCCACAGATTCAAAGAACTTGTAGCTCAACCCTTAAAACTTGATTTTAAACTTTAAAGACTTTTAAAAACTGATTAAAACAGCTTAAAAGAGAGTGACAAATTTAGATTAATGACCCAAAACAGTTTTACACTCATTTTGACCCATTTTACCTCTTAACCCAAACACTCCTTTAAGAATCCATTTTAAAGCTAATTTAAGCTAAGTTATTTAAAAACAGATGATTAACTAACAAACTTAAGGCTTTTTAAGCAACTTGCAACAACTGATAAGCACTTATAAATAAGCAACAACAATAGCAGTATTAAGCTATACTTGACAGTTTTAATGAAAAACAGGAACAAATGATATTTGAACAACAAGTAAGCATAAATAAGCAAATAACAATAATAATAAGCATAAATAAGCAGTATTAAGCAGAAATAAGCAATGAAACAGTAAATAAGCTATAACATGAAAAGAGAAAACTTACAACACCCTTTGCTCAAAACAAGGGCATAAATGCTCTTAAGAGCTTATCAACAAGCTCTAGCTTGTTTAAAAACAAGCTAGTATGGTCTTAAAAGCCCTTCCAGGTTTGGCTTTTCTTCCAAATAAGTTGTGGTGATTTTTAGGGTGATTTTTGGTGAAATAAGCTTAACACTTAAAAGCTTTTTTTGTTTTAGTTAAACAGCTTAAATAAGAGCTTATATGAGCTTTTTAGAACATTTCCAAACATATAATTTACTTATACATAAAAAACAGAATTTAACAATAAAAACTTAAATTTCATTAAACTTAAAAACTTTTACAATTCTTGAAGAAAGTTACAATAAGCTGATGTAAAAATACAATAAAAGCTAAACTAAATTACTACTTAAGACTAGATGCCCTCCTGTGTGAAAACACACACACTTATATATCTGTTTGAGCCCTTGTAGGTGTGTTTCTTGTATGAGTGCTCTCCAAGCCTTCAATTCTGAGCCCTTGATTTCATTTTGTGTTTCTTTGAACCCATCTCAGCCTTTGATTTGATTTAAAGTCCCATCAACCAATACCCTTTCATGGGATTGCCATCGTGGCAATTTGTCTTCTTCTTGGGGGTGGGTTAAATTGGTTTTGTTGGGTTGTGGGGAATAGGTTAAGAATGTTTGTCGTCTGGTTGCAGGGGTGACAGAGGAGATGAATAGTGTGAGGGGGTTTGGCGGGAAATGGATTTGGGGGTACTGTTAGTTTGATTTTTTAACGAGGTTGGGGAAAAAGGACTAAGGGTGCAAAGGTTTATAGGATGTAGGGACTAACTGTGTTAGTCCTAAAGGACTAACGATGTAAAACTTTAAGGACCAATGGTGTAATGAGGGTTAAGGGTGTATGGTTAAGTGCTAGTGGGCTTATGAACTTGGGCCGGTTTAAGTGGTTTTGGACTTTGGGCTTTTTAAACTATAAGGCTTATAGTTAAGGCTTTTATGGGCTGACCCGACCTATTAACTTGGGTGCGGGTTGGTCCATTTAAGATGCACACGTCATTGGCTTCGACTTTGACTTTGGACTTTTTGATTTTGACTTTGACTTTCCACGCTCTTTCCATTCCCGTGCTCGGTTTTGTCAGTTTTGGCTTTGTTTTTGTCTTTTAGTGAATATCCGTTACCTGCACAGTATACAAAGCAAAACAAACATGTATTTGGCATTTTATGTCCGTTTTTGGTCATTTAGCCTCGTTTTTATAGGTAAAAAGTATGTGTAATTAAGCACATACCAGGCTTTGAACTCACCTTGATTGGTGAATCGAAGAAGAATAGTCTTGAATAAAATCACACGATAACGAACGACGGTTCGTAAAGACAACCTATGAAACGAAGGTTTGGTTTAATATCGAAGTAGTGTAGAATTTGCGGATAATGCATAAGAATTTACTAGTGTACTTTTGGTAATTAATTTCCAAAAATTTATGTTTGTGATCGTATAGTAATTAAAATGTTTTCGTAAGTAAAACGAATAATAATAGTATGTATATTAATATTACATACACATGTATGTCTAAGTAAAAAAATATTTTATATATATTGTTTGGCGCTTTATTAAATTCTCGTGTATCTAGTTTTATCATGTGCGCTTTCTAGTATTTACTAAGTATAATAATTTATAAAAAAATTGGCATGACCCGTTCGTGTTTACACGTTTTCCAAAGTCATAGACTTTAATAAAAACCATTTTCATATCACTTTCAATCCACTTTTCATAATTACAAACTATACATCATCAAATCTCTTTTTATAATTTATCAAAAGACCATTCGGACCCTTATTGGGCTTTTAGGCCCAATAAGCCTAATCTTATTATTCGTAACGTCCAACGTTCAAAATAAGTTAAACGTATAGCGTCTAAGTCGTACACTATTATTAAATAAGCTATTCATGAACTTATTCAATAAGCTACACCGTAGCTTTACGCCTTGGTGTATTGTATTTATGTTGGGCCTTGGCCCGTTAAGTCCAAAAATGTAGTTTTACTTATCCATATAGTCCGATAAGCAAAACATTAAATAATAAACACGCGACTTAATAATAAGCTATCAATAAGCTCACAATAAGCCAAGCAATAATAAGCCGAACCACATAAGCTCAAAAATAAGCTCGTGGTGTTGGGCCTTTGGTGTGGGACGCGGCTAAAAGCCCAAGCAAGCCATATTCGGGCTTATTTATTAAGCCGAATAAGTTTACCATTTGTCCTTTCAAAATAAGCTAGAAAATAAGCTAATAAATATAAGCCGAAACAAAATAAGCTAACCAAACACTTCTCCTTCCTTTTCTAGTTGGGCCGAACCATACATAAGCCCATTAAGCTCAATAAAATCAAAATAAGCTTTTCCAAAAGCTTATTATATAAGCTAAATATAAATAAGCTATAACATACCATTTTGATTACACGAAAATAACCACGATCACAAAACTATACCTTCCTTATATTTTGTTTTATTATTTTCGAACCATAAGCTTAACCTTTTAAGGTTTATGTAGTTTCAAAATCTTTATTTTTCCAAAATAAGTTGTACAACTAGTATGTATGCATCAAGATGATTATGACAGTACAAGTTATTAAAAGATTTGAAGACTTACAAAGAAAATGGTAGTTTAGGTGATGAACAAAGATTAAAAACAACCCAAACGTTGTTTAACTAATACCTGAATGATACAGATAATCAAACCTTTAACAAATCTTCAAAAGTTTTTGATTAAAAATGAAAATTTTATGAATTTATATATGTGTGTATGTATTTCATGGGTTAGGTGGAACAAGAGAGCAAAAGAAAACTCAATGTTAAGTGTGTGTGAGATATGAATGAGAAAATAAGATGTAGGATGGTATATATGCACAATTGCCTCACACACTAAAAGTGTGTAAGTGTGTGTGTTTTGTGGGATATGACAAAGGGGGAAGAGGGGACCAAAATGATCTCCCAATCATAAATATGCAAGGACAAATGCTAGTTGTAATCTTGTCTTATTACTTTGAATTTCAAATTTGGCATCCAAGGTTCATAAGGGTGTTTTGTTTGGATGTGAGCAAGGGGAGGGGAGACCAAAATGGTCTCTAACATTCTAGGATACTAGTGCTTCATGTTTGATTTAATTTCCAAGTCCTCTATGCATATACTCATATTTTAAATAAATCACGATTCACGTAAGCAACGAAACGAATAACGATATCACCAAAAATTATGAAATTTTAAATATTGCCTTGAAATATAAAAACGTGGCTATTTCCAAAATACTACAACATTGGGTGTCCCGGTTCACTCCCGGCGACGATTCTCAGATAAAAGCGGGAAAGCTTCCCTGTTAAACGTAAAAGTTAAACGAAACTTTTAAAAATTCAAATTAGCGACCGGTAACGGCTAAAATATTAAACGGAAATTTCGGGTGTCACATCCTTTCCCCGTTAAAAGAGCTTTGTCCTCAAAGCTTATGACGTAGTTTTTGCCACAGGCGTGGAAATTGGGAAAAGATGAGGGTACTTCTTTTGCATTTGATCTTCACGCTCCTAGGTGAACACAGGACCTCTCCTAGAGTTCCAGCGTACTTTGACAATCTAAATACGGCTCTGCTTCAGACGTTTGACCTCACGGTCCATGATTTCGACAGTTCTTCGATGAAATACAGTTTGTCATCAATTTGGATTTCATCCAACGGTATAGCAAGAGGTTCGTCAGACATGCATTTCTTCAAGTTTGAGACGTGAAACGTACTATGAATTCTACTCAACTACTCTGGGAGTTCAAGTCGGTAGGCAACGGTTCCTACTTTAGCTATGATCTTAAAAGGTCCAATATAACGAGGGTTCAGCTTTCCCCATTTGCCAAAGCGCATCACCCTTTTCCATGGCGACACTTTCAACATGACCTTATCTCCTATTTGAAACTCAAGGGGTTTCCGTCTTACGTCGACATAACTCTTTTGACGATCACGGGCGGCTTGGATACGGCTCTTGATTTGAACGATCTTCTCAGTTGTCTCGTGGATGATCTTTGGGCCAGTGAGCTGTCTATCTCCAACTTCAGCCCAACAGATAGGTGATCGACACTTGCGCCCATACAACGCCTCAAACGGAGCAGCCTTAATGTTGGTATGGTAACTGTTGTTATACAAAAATTCCACTAACGGTAAGTGTTTATCCCTACATTTTCCAAAGTCGAGTACACAGGCATGTAACATGTCCTCCAACGTTTGAATGGTTCTCTCACTCTGACCATCAGTCTGTGGATGGTAAGTCGTACTTATATCCAATCGAGTACCTAATGCTTTATTTAGAGACTTCTAAAAATGCGAAGTAAATTTCCCATCACGATTAGAGATGATCGAAACTGGCACTTCATGCCTTGAGACTACTTCCTCCAAGTACTGTCTCGTCAACTTCTCTAACGTGTCATCTTCTCGCATAAGCAAGAAATGAGCAGACTTAGTAAGACGATCAACAATTACCTAAATCGTGTCTTGATCGGTTGCCATCTTTGGCAATCCATTGTTATGTTCTCCCATTTCCATTGTGGGATTTCTGGTTGAATCAACAAACCGGACAGCTTTTGATATTCTACCTTAACCTTAGCACACGTTAAACACTTGCTGAAATAGGTGGCAATTTATGCTTTCATGTTGGGCCACCAATACAGCTTCTTTAGGTCTTGGTACATCTTATCTAATCCATGATGGATGGAATACTTTGACTTATGAGACTCAAGCATAATCAAAGCTCTCAGGTCACCAAAACACGGAATCCAACTTTGATTGTTCAAAACACAACGTTCCGTCAGCACGAGGTTCTAGGTTGTTAATCATGCCATGTAAATCTTCGTTGATGAAGTTCTCTTCTTTCCTGGCTTCCGATTGAGCACTCAAAATATGCTTAGGAAGATTTAACCCTATAGTCATAACTAAGGCCCAAACTCGTAGCGGCTTACTTCTTTCCTTTCGACCCAGGGCATCAGCCACCATGTTCGCCTTTCCTGGGTGATATCGAATCTCACAGTCATAGTCGCTCAACAACTCTAACCAACGTTGTTGTCTCATGTTCAACTCTTTCTGATCGAGTATGTGTTGCAAAATCTTGTGATCGGTGAACATGACGCACTTCGTACCATATAGATAGTGTCTCCAGATCTTCAAAGCAAACACTACTGCACTAAGCTTTAGGTCGTGTGTGGTATAGTTCTTCTCGTGAACCTTAAGTTGGCGGGATGCGTAAGCTATGAACTTCTCATTTTGCATCAAAACCGCGCCCAACCCTTTATGCGAAGCATCGCAGTATACCAGGAAGTTCTCTCTTCCCTCGGGTAAAGCCAAAATCGGCGCACTACACAGTTTTTGTTTCAACAGCTGAAACACAGCTTCTGCCTTTTTTCCCCAATCAAACTTTACACTTTTCTGAGTCAACTTTGTCATATGCCTAGCGATTTTTGAGAAACCTTCGATGAATCGTCGGTAGTAACCGACCAAACCTAAATATTGACGAATCTCGGTTGGTGTCTTGGGTGACGCCCAATCCTTGATGGACTCCATCTTAGCGGGAATAATGTGAATGCCTTCCCTATCAATCACGTGCCTAAGAAATTGTACCTTTGACAGCCAAAATTCGCACTTTGAAAACTTAGCGTACAACTCCTCCTTCTTAAGTAACCTCAGAATTAACTTAAGGTGCCCTTCATGCTCCTTTCTACTCTTGGAGTAGACCAAATTATCATCGATGAATACAATCACGAATCTATCCAGATACGGTTTGCACACCCGATTCATCAAATCCATGAATACTTCCGGTGTGTTAGTCAAACCAAACGACATCACTTGGAACTCGTAGTGACCATAGCGAGTCCTAAATGCAGTCTTGGGAATGTCTTCCTCACGTACTCTGAGTTAGTGATAACCAGATCTCAGGTCGATCTTAGAGTAGACTCTTGACCTTTGAAGTTGATCAAACAAGTCGTCAATTCTCGGAAGTGGGTATCGGTTCTTCACAGTAAGTTTTTTTAGTTCACGGTAGTCGATACACATCCAAAAAGATCCATCTTTCTTTTTGACAAACAAAATCAGAGTTCCCTAGGGTGAGGAACTGGGTCTTATAAATCCTCTGTCAGAAAGTTCTTGCAATTGAGTGGATAACTCTTGCATCTCGGCTGGTGCTAATCGATACGGGGGTCGTGCTACAGGTGCAGCACCGGGGACTAAGTCGATTTGAAATTCAACTTGTCGAGCAGGCGGTAGTCCAGGCAAATCTTCTGGAAAGACTTTCAGAAATTCCTGTACGATCGGCACGTCCTCAAGCCGCTTCTCCTTTAATTTGTCCTCAGTCTTCTTGGATGTAACTTGCGCTAGATAAACTTGACATCCCTTCTGTATATACTTCTGGGTCTTCGTATACGATATGATGTTCAGCTTCGACTTAATTTTGCCGTCATAATCGTCACCTCGGATTATCAACACTTCATCTCCCTCTGAACATGCAACTCCCTACGCTGAGACCGGGCAACTCTCTGACTCGCAACATCCATCATGTCTCTAAGTCTTATATTATCCCGCTCCATCTCTTTAATCCTCTCTAACATATCAGCACTATGTTGTCCTGTCGCTACGATCCTGTGTCCCTGATCCCTCTGGACACTCTTAATAGCCTGAACACGATGAACCGGAATCTCCTCAGTATGATCATGAAACCTCTTAACCAAATCTCCTAATGTCTCATACGTGACCTCTATAGCTCCCTCCTGAGCAGGCTTAAGGATATCATCAGCTACCACTGGGTGAGTAACTCTAACAATTCTAACCTTAATCTGGCCTCTCACACCCGTCTTGATCTCCTCTCGATTAACAGCCTCAACTACAACTCTAGCATCAATCCCTCTATCTCTAAGAGCATCCGCATAAGCGATACACTCGTCGATCTCTGCCTGAATCTCGAGGTCAATATCAATCCCATCACTCCTCACAACCTTAACATCCTCCTCTAAATCAGTCCCTCTAGACCTAGACAGCTCAGAACTCTCATCCTCAAAGTCAACTCCCAATCCAGCCTCTCTAGGTACATATGGCTTAAAACTATCCTCCGAACAACCCTCTAAATCCGTAGCTGTCTCAGGACTCCTAATCCTCTTAGGTGATGGTAAAAGATTAGCATGTGCATAAGACAATGCTCCAAGGGTAGGTGAAGATAACGGTACAGATGCAGCAGGGGATCTACTCCTCTTGCGAGAAAGACTCGCAGATGAAGAATCATGAGATGGTATCTCAGAAATAGCAGCAGATGAACGATGAATACTTGATACCAATGAACATAAATGATAACTAGGTCTCATACCCGACGATGGTGTGGGTAATGAATGATCAGAAGATGAACGACTAGATGCAGAATTAGATAAAACATCTGCAGAAGAATCTGAAGAAGTCTTTGATGATGAACTCGATGATGAATCCCTCAAAGAATCATCCAAAGAAAAATGATCTGAAGAAGAGTAATCAACTGAATGTCTCACTGCAAGACGATGAGTAGGTAACGGTCCAACCCTCTTCCTCGCAGTTATCATGTGTATCGGCCCGTTAAGATGGTAGCGGTACGGTCGACCATGAGGAATAGGTTGCCCAGGTGCAAGAACCATGACTCGACGTCAAAGTGCACCAGATGCAATAGGTGAACTCTTAGTAGAAAGGGTAGTCTCAGTGAATGGTGTACCATGGGTAGGTGATGGTGGTGTATCAGGTATATCACTGTCTGAAGAATCATCGGTCGATAAAATAACTGGTGAAGTAGCTGGTAGTGGTGGTATATGATCTGATGACGGATCCTCGGATGGATTAAACTCCATATCAGATGCGGATGAATAATCAGGTGATGCGAGTGTATAATCAGGTGATGTGGGTGTATAATCAGGTGATGGTGATATAGTGGGTGAAACAGTAAGTATCGGTGTGGTATCAATATGGGTAGTAGGTGGGGTCACAGAAAGTGTAGTGTCAGGGATAGTGGTAGGGATAGTACCAAACAAGATAACTCGTCCAGTAGATGTCCCCACACTCTCCTCAGACGAATCTGATGAAACTGAGATAACAGAGATAGCCATGACCTACACAAGCAAAAGTTTATATAAATATCCTTTATACCAACCATGCATGATGCGGAAAAAGAATGATCAAATAGGTAAATAAACGAACGAATGAATGGGTAAATAAATGCATAGATGAATGAGTGGATGAATAAACCATCGGATGAAGTACCGCGAAAAGAATGCAATATAATTATAGTAATATTAGTTATACTTAGTATTTAATTACATAGTACATATACATATTACATATATGTAAAATCACGTAAGGCACATATAATCACGTAGGATCACATACTGGTTATAGACCAGACCTAGTTTATACAACCTGGTTCTCTATAACCTTGGCTCTTGATACCAATCTGTCACACCCCCAAATAGGGTCCCATCCGATTTAGTGTCCGGGGGCGTGACGTCACTGAATATCTCAAGTACAAAGCATAAAGAACGACCTCTAAGGGTACGTTTAAAATAAACACTGTTGCATAAATTCAAAATATTAATAAGTTTTACATTAATCAAATTTAGAAGATTCAAAAGATAAAATGCGGAAGCTTAAATAAGTTCAACAACGGTATTTAAAGACATAGATAAATTTCTGGTAAATCGTTATGGGCAAATAGACTTCACATAAGTCAAGCAACGACATCCATGCTAAGCACCTAATAAAAACATGCTTAAAACGTCAAAATAAAGTTGGTGAATTCATAGGTTTAGTTCAAACGTATTTAATGTGCCCACAATAATTAGCAAAACGTATGTGACAGTTAAAGGAGCATACACTTCCCACATAAAGAGGCATTTTACTGCACTAAGCCATTGAGCACCGAAGCTAATACTAAAAGATAAGCATGTATACTGCTATATAAGGGCTTCCCTTCAGGTGTCCACGACCAAAGACCACCTAACTGTTCACACGACAATATCCTTAGTTTCTTAGTCAAACTCAACTAGAAGTGCTTCACTAAAACCCTAATAGGGATCAATTATGTACCCTAATAGATCTATTATTCACATCGCACTCACTTTAACCATCCAGTCTGTTAAAGGTGATAACAGTTCAAGATAAGTCGGGCACTATGGCTAAATAAACGCTACTTAGGCAACACGTAAACGGGGAATTTCTCACGTATAGTACATGTGTCCAGTTTTAAAAGCAGGCAATGTTTCTCACCCTAAGTTATAAAACAATTATTCAAAACAATTAAAAGTGGGGCTATGAACTCACCTTGATTGGTGAATCAAAGAAGAATAGTCTAGAATAAAATCACACGATAACGAACGACGGTTCGTAAAGACAACCTATGAAACGAAGGTTTGGTTTAATATCGGAGTAGTGTAGAATTTGCGGATAATGCATAAGAATTTACTAGTGTACTTTTGTTAATATATTTCCAAAAATTTATGTTTGTGATCGTATAGTAATTAAAATGTTTTCGTAAGTAAAACGAATAATAATAATATGTATATTAATATTACATACACATATATGTCTAAGTAAAAATATATATATATATATATATATATATATATATATATATATATATATATATATATATATATATATATATATATATATATATATATATATATTGTTTGGCGCTTTATTAAATTCCCGTGTATCTAGTTTTATCATGTGCGCTTTCTAGTATTTACTAAGTATAATAATTTATAAAAATTTCGGCATGACCCGTTCGTGTTTACACGTTTTCCAAAGTCGTAGACTTTAATAAAAACCATTTTCAAATCACTTTCAATCCACTTTTCATAATTACAAACTATACATCATCAAATCTCTTTTTATAATTTATCAAAAGACCATTCGGACCTCCATTATTGGCTTTTAGGCCCAATAAAGCCTCAATCTTATATATTGTAAACGTTCAACGTCAAAATAAGTTAAACTTATCGACGTCTAAGCGTACACTAATATTTAAATAAGGCTTCATAAACTTATCAATAAGCGACAACCGTACTTTACCGCCTGGTGTCTTGTATTTATGTTGTACCTTGGCCCGTTAAGTCCAAAAATATAGTTTTACATATCCATATAATCCGATAAGTAAAACATTAAATAATAAACACTCGACTTAATAATAAGCTATTAATAAGCCCACAATAAGCCAAGAAATAATAAGTCGGACCAAATAAGCTCAAGAATAAGCTCGTGGTGTTGGGCCTTGGTTGTGGGATGGGGCTAAAATCCCAACCAAACCATATTCGAGCTTATTTATTAACCCGAATAAGTTTACCATTTGTCCTTTCAAAATAAGCTAGAAAACAAGCTAACAAATATAAGCCGAAACAAAATAAGCTAAACAAACACTTCTCCTTTCTTTCCTAGTTGGGCCGAACCATACATAAGCCCATTAAGCTCATAAATCAAATAAAGCTTTTTCACAAAAGCTTAATCATAGCCAGACCGAATATAAATAAGCTATAACATACCATTTTGATTACATTAAAATAACCACGATCACAAAACTATACTTTCCTTATATATTTTTTTTATTATTTTCGAATAGTATGTATACCCTTTTAGGGTTTATGTAGTTTCAAAATCTTTATTTTTACAAAATAAGTTGTACAACTAGTATGTATGAATCAAGATGATTATGAAAGTACAAGTTATTAAAAGATTTGAATACTTACAAAAAAATGGTAGTTTAGGTGATGAACAAAGACTAAAAACAACCCAAACGTTGTTTAACTAATACCCGAATGATACAAATGATCAAACCTTCAACAAATCTTCAAAAGTTTTTGATTAAAAATGAAAAAAATTTGGATTTATATATGTGTGTATGTATTTCGTGGGTTAGGAGGAATAAGAGAGCAAAAGAAAACTCAATGTTAAGTGTGTGTGAGATATGAATGAAAAAAATAAGATGTAGGATGGTATATATGCACAATTGCTTCCCACACTAAAAGTGTGTAAGTGTGTGTGTTTCGTGGGATAGGACAAAGATGGAAGGACAAATGCTAGTTGTAATCTTGTCTTATTACTTTAATTTCAAATTTGGCATCTAAGGTTCATAAGGGTGTTTTGTTTGGACGTAAGCAAGGGGAGGGGGACCAAAATTGTCTCTAACATTCTAGGATACTAGCGCTTCATGTTTGATTTAATTTCCAAGTCCTCCATGCATATGCTCATATTTTAAATAAATCACGATTCAAGTAAGTATGAAACGAATAACGGTATCACCGAAAATTATGAAATTTTAAGTATTGCCTTGAAATATAAAAACGTGGTTATTGCCAAAATACTATAACGTTAGGTGTCCCGGTTCACTCTTGGCGACGATTCTCAGATAAAAGCGGGAAAGCTTCCCGGTTAAACGTAAAAGTTAAACGAAACTTTTAAAAATTCAAATTAGCGACCGGTAACGGCTAAATTATTGAACATAAATTTGCAGGGTGTCACATCAGCCTCTCATAAGCTCACTACTGCCCCAGTTTCAACTGAAGAACCTATGAGAAAGTCAAATAGAGTAAAGAGACTTGCAAAGAAGTCTACTAAGGCTCTAGCAAGAGGTGTTGTTATTCGAGAAACTCCTAAGATGCCACTGTCTAAGAAGAAAGAAAAGGTGGATGTTACTCGAGGTAAAGGAATTGAGCTGCTATCTGATGTGGCATTAACAAAAGAAACTCAGTATGAAGAAGTTCGAAGGAAGAGTATAAGGGACTTTCACAAGACTCGTCCAAGTGGTTCTGGTGCTGCAAAGATCATACCATCAGTTATAAGTGAAGGAACTGGTGTTAAACCAAGGGTTCCCAATGTGACTGAAGAAGAATCATCTGAGAGTGAAGCTGAATCTTGGAGAAATGATGAAGATAATAACAACAATGATCAAGACTCAAGTAGTGACGGAAGTGATGAAAACAATAACAGTGATGATGACAAAACATAATCAGATGATGAAAATGAATCGGATTTCAAGCATGAAACTGATGAGAATAAAGCGGGCCCAGAGTCTGATCAAGAAGAAGGTAAAGATGATGAAGAAGAAGTGAAGGACGATCTTGTTAAAACCACGTCCAAAGATTCTGATGATGAAGATGAAACAAAGATTACTGATAAAATAGAAGGTGATGAATATGAAGAGATGGATTATACTACTAGTCTGGTATACAATTATATGGATATACGACTGAATGAACCAGTTCAAGCTGATGATGAGATGGTTCGAGAGGAGGGTACCGATGCTGCAATGACTAACGTTCAACAAGGGAATGAAAATCCAGAGATCATACAAGTCATAGAAGATGCTCATATGACACTTTCTATTGTTCCACAGCAGATTGAAGTTCTAGTTACCAGCTCTTCTCACTCATCTGACTTGGCAGCTAAATTCTTAAACTTTTTGGATATTCCCCATGCAGATGCAGAAATTGTTTCTCTAATGGATGTTCACGTCCATCATGAAGTACCAAGCCAGCAAATACCAACATTCCTTACAGTTCCTATCTTAGTTATCTCTGATTCTTCACCAGTATTCTCCACCGTCATCCCACAATCATTACCATCCTTTACTCCTCCACCACAACAATCAACATCCACACCACCACCAACAACTGAAGCTAAAAATCCTCCATCTACACTTCTTGATTTCGCATCAGTCTTCCAATTCAACAACAAAGTCACAACATTAGAAAAAGAAGTTGCTGAACTCAAAAAGGATCCTCTTCACACTCAAGTGACAGCTTTAGTTGATGATCATCTAGATACAAGGTTGGGTGCAACCAGAGAAGAATTCATGAACTTCCTTTCGGCGTCACTCACTGCAAGGATCACAGAGCAAGTCAAGAATCAACTGCCACAGATTCTGCTAGAGGAAGTATCTAACTTTGCCCCCACGGTGATCCAAAAGATGATTCAAGAGTCACTTGAAGACGTTGTTCTAGCCAAGGAGTCTTCCCAACCACAATCTTCATATGAGGCTGCTGCAACACTTATAGAATTTGAGTTGAAGAAGATTCTTATCGACAAAATAGATAAAAGTGAATCTTTTCTGGCAGCTCCTGAACATAGAGAATGCTATGAAGGATTGAAAAAATCATATGATCTCGACATGACTATCTTCTCTACTTATGGTAAAGTGTATTCGTTGAAGAGAAGCTGAAAAGACAAAGATGAAGACCCTTCCGCTGGATCAGACCGAGGGTTGAAGAAGAGGAAGACTAGCAAGGATGCAGAACCAACTAAAGGTCTCAAAGCTAAAGAATCACAGTCTGGCTCATCCAAAGGCACCAAGTCTCAATCAAAATCTTCTAAAAAGTTTGTTCAATTAGAGGAACCAGAGTTTGAGGTTGCAGATTCGAACATGCCACAAGATCAAGAGGAGAACCTGGGTAAAGATGATGAAGAACCCAAGGAGAAGGTTGCATCTAAACGTGATTGGTTCACCAAACCTACACAACCTCAAGAACCTATTGATCCTGATTGGAATGTTGATAAGACTCCACAACAAGGACAAAATCAAAGCTGGTTAATGACTCTTGCATCATCTACTGATAAACCATCAAAGACCTTTGATGAATTGATGAGCACTCCAATAGACTTCTCTGCATTCATCATGAACGGCCTAAAAATCAACAATCTTACTCAAGGAACACTGTTAGGACCAGCGTTCAGACTTCTCAAAGGCACACGTTCCAATTATGCTGAGTTAGAATATGATTTTGAAGAATGTTACAAGGCTCTTTTAGAAAAACTTGATTGGGAAAATCCAGAAGGCGGTGACTATCCATTTGATCTTACCAAACCCCTACCTTTAGTTATGAGTATAAATCATCAAAAAGTACCTGCTGATTACTTTTTCAACAACGATCTCAAGTATCTGCAAGGAGGTAATTCGACTATGACCTACACGACTTCTCTCACAAAGACAAAGGATGCTTAATATGATCTTCCAGTCATTAAAGACATGGTTCTAAATATATGGGTTCCTGTTAAAGTTGCATATGATAAACATGCATTATGGGGAATCTCACATTGGAGAGAACAACATAAGTCCTTCTATGGGTATGCACGAGGCCTGCAATCAAGACATTATGTATATTCCACGAAACGTCATCTGGCGGTAACTCGGGTCGAGGTAATGAGGAAATATGGGTATAGGTATCTAAAAGATATTGTTGTAAGAAGAGCCGACAACGACCTTTATAGATTCAAGGAAGGCGACTTTCCACGTCTTTGTATCAATGACATCGAAGACATGCTTCTCCTTGTTGTTCATAATCGGCTTACAAATCTCTCGGGCGATGACGTTTCCGACTTCGCAATAGCATTAAGATTGTTCACCTGAAGCTTGGTTATTCAGAAGCGAGTCGAAGATCTTCAACTCAGAGTCAAAAGTTACCAGAAGAAGATCAACGTCACCAAGCCAGAAACCACCAAATCCGGCATCAGGAAAAGGGACCCATACACTCCATATCAAGACCCTCAAGGATTCATTTATGTCGACAACAATGGGAGAAACAGGTTGATGCGATCAGATGAACTCTACAAGTTCAGTGATAGGGCATTAACTGGCCTTCGAACATCGCTGGATGATATCATCAAGAATATCCGAATGGAGTACTTGCCACAGAGAAGATGGAGTACATTGGAAAAGAAAAGAGCTAATATCATGATCAAGGCGATTGATAAGCAGCTAAAAGAAAGAAGGATGATGAGGAGCCTCAAAAAGTTTATTGGTGGAAGGCACTACGGAACTGACCTCCGGCTACTTCAACGAACAATATGACTTTGTCATATTGTGTTAGTCATCATAAGGTCATTTCATATATTTTATAAACTTGTGAATATGTATATATGTAGTGTAGACTTTTCAAGAATTAGGCATATATAGTGTTTGAGTATGAATTTTCAAGAATTTCTTAGTAAATTCAAAAAATTTCAAATTAACATACTCAAACACCATATAATACCCTCATAATTTAAGGGGGAGCATTAAAATGTTCCAATAATTGGCTTGTTAATAATTGGACATTTTTCCCCGAAACCATTAATATTTGAATCAATTGATATCCAAATTATCAAGAGATTTGACATTTTTGATAAGGGGAGAAGATGTGATTAAAATATATGATTAAAAATGTGAATTTTAAGATCTCTAGTGTACGCTAACCTATATATGTGCTAAACTCTTTCGATTAATCGATGCACATATGAAGGGGGAGCAAATGGTTACGTGTTGGCTGAAATGTGGAAGTACCAAAGACCGGCCATTTAAATTACTGTATTAGAGTTATAAGGTAGTTAAGTTTAGGTATCCATTCCCATGATCCAGCCAAAACCAGAGGGATCTACCCAGGGATATTCCACTAGATAGTGTAGAAGTCTTTAGGCATGAAAAAAAAGAGTAAAGTAAACAGAGGGATCTACCCAGGGATATTCCACTAGATAGTGTAGAAGTCCTTAGGTATGAAAAAAAAGAGTAAAGTAAGATTAAGGGAAAAGTGCCGACTGAGATGGAGCTAGTACTGGAACAAACCCAACAAGGTACTAGTTATGAAGTCTCGATAAGCGCTGAATGGGTTAAAGAATTAAAAAGAAAAGTTAAGATAAAGGGTGAAAAGAAAGAAGCCCTCCTTATACTTAGGCATAAACCGGGTCAATACATCTGCTATTAAGAATCACAAAGAGGATTGCTAACATTAAAGACTGACATTATGGACCCAGTGATGCAATGCACAACCCTCCCTAGCCACTCAGAATCTCTCAAAAGATTTTTGTTTCATTTCTCATGAAGATTACACGCATTTCTATCAACTTTCTCACTCCGAGTTAGTTGGTATTGAAAAGGTGACAGTCTGCTCCAGCCTCCGATCACTAAAACTAAAGTGCACTATTGATTCTAGAGCCAAAAGATATCATCCATAAATCTCATTAGGTTACTTGTCAAAATTATGCTTGCTAATTCATACAATGTGAAAAACAAGAAATATATATTAAGAGTCCTACGCATTATCCTTGTGATTTTGCTAGAATATCCGAGTGATACCTAAGTATTCACAATGAAGATGGAAATCATGCTTGAGCCAACATCAAACAAGCTCTTGGTAGGTGACTTATGAGATCCTACAAGGATCGAACTTGTGACACTGGATATCAATTCGGTCCAGTGTTGATCCCACTTCAATAGATCAAATTCCTTAAGCTTGTTTAAGG
>BQNB010144022.1:0-16913 GCA_026074375.1 Tanacetum coccineum | reverse complement strand
AAATTGATCTAAATGAAAATTAATCTCTGGTAAAAAGGTGTATGTTTTATGCCAGGAATTAACCTTGTAGTTTTCTAATCCTCTACAATTTATGGATTCAGCGTCAGTGTCACTGTGTCTGAATACATTGAACGGCTGAAAAGTATGAAGGGTGGCTGGGTGTGGTGGGAGGGGAATTAACTTCTAGTCCGTACATTTGAGGTGACGGAATGTGCAAAGGAACTAATATTTACACCCATCAAAAGGGGACAACAAGGAACATGATACAGCTATATGAGCATCTGCTTGTTATCGAGCATACAATAGTGATATGGTGCATTCATTGACCGATGGAAGAGATACTAGTTCAGGACAAGTCTCTTCATTGAAAAAACCAGGTTGCTTAGGTTCAGGCAGTGCACTCTCACTAACCAACATCAGAACCACTGACAACATAGTTGGTCTATCTTCTGCATGATGTTGCACACATAATAGTGCAACGTGTATTGATCTTAGTACTTCAGAGACAACACATGATGAGCGTAAAGATTCACTCATGATTTCAATACTCTTTTTTCCTTTGTATAGCCTCCATGCCTAGAATAAACCAAAAGTCATATTTTAGTATACTAAAGGATGCTATCAAAACTTAGAAGGCTCTAAAAAAGAGGATGCTGGTAAAAAAAACAATTAGTAGCTTCTAGTCAGAATATTTGGATTTAGTTTTAAGCTAACGTACATGCCCAAGAAGGTTGTCTCTGTGGTCTTCGTGACAGAATTCTCTGTTTTTATTCCCACTAACTATCTCCAAAACCATAACACCAAAACTAAATACATCCGACTTTATAGAGAATCGTCCATGTACTGCATACTCAGGAGAAATGTAACCACTGCAGAAATGTTGAAGATAAAGTCAAAAAAAAATAAAAAATAAAAGAACCTTCTAGTCTTAGAATATATGTGTTAAAGTTAATTATATGGATCCCATATTATGGATGCTTACTATGTTCCAACCACTTTCTTTGTCTTAGCGTCTGCGTCATGTCCTACAAACTTTCTAGCAAGGCCGAAGTCTGATATTTTTGGATTCATGTCACTGTCCAGCAAAATATTCCCTACCTTGAGGTCTCTGTGGATAATTTGAAGGCGGGAATCTTGATGTAGATATAGAATACCTCGAGCCATCCCATGAATAATGTGAAAACGCTTAGGCCAGTCAAGCATCAAACTTTTGGTTTCATCTGGTAAAATGATATATCTTATTATATAAAGTTAAAAAAAAAAAGAGACTTGAATCATATATATGGAGATGTGAGATGGAGTCAAACCAAAGAGATACAAGTCCAAGCTTTTGTTAGTCATGTATTCATAAATCAAAATTAGTTCATTTCTATGAATGCAGTATCCAAGAAGTTTCACAAGATTCCGATGCTGAAGTTTTGCAATGCAAATGACTTCATTCTTGAATTCATCAAGCCCTTGTTGAGATGTTTCTGAGAGCCGTTTTACAGCTACTTCTTGTCCATCCTCCATAACACCCTAAATAATTGAAATTAAGAGTTTATTATAATGTATAACTCTTTTTTGACATTCTTTTATATATGATACGAAAAAATATTACATTATACTAAAATCATTAACCCGATACCTTATAAACGGGACCAAAGCCACCTTCTCCAATCTTCTTCGAGACACTGAAGTTGTCTGTGGCCCTTGCTACTTTACATAAGCTAAAATACTGTAAATCGTCAAGATGTTCCATCTTTAGACTGGTATGCTTTTCATCACCCCAGTTTCCTACAATATTATATGTTTGATTGCTTATTGTTCCAAGATTTTGTTTTTTAATATATATCAAATAAAATATACAATATGATTTGTAAGAAGCAGAATTGGCACATTGGTGTTACCTAGTCTTTTCATGTGAAGCGTTTTCTTTATCTTCTTACAGGCATATGCTAGTGCAGACAGGAGCAGCACAACTAAAGTGATTGACAGGGCTATGATGAATACTCGTTTTCTTCTATTGGAGCCAAACTGGAAGACCATGTGACCTTTCAATCAGAAACGATAACCATCGGTAACTTTTGATACATAAGCTAAAAACACATTGATGGTCTAATACAAGCAATAATGTTCATGTAAGTATATACGGACTATTCTAGAATTGGTCAAGAAACATGTGTACCTTCTAACTCAGAGGCGGAAATTCTTATGTAAAAGTCTTGATTAGTATCATACTCTCTGATATCCAAGAGCTCATCAAACCAAAGCAAACATCCGCTTCCACCATTTCTGATATCTAAGCTTGTATAAGCTGTACAAGAACAATTCCTTCTGCATGTCATCTCACATTCTCCAAGGGTCATACTATAATTATACCACGACCTTCTTGTATCTGGTAATTTCACTCCTGAAATTTTATGAAACCAATCCCTGTTCCCATTCCCATTCCCAAAATTCAAAGGCTTTTTTCGCTTACACCCACTCGACCAATCAGATGCTCTCCAATCTTGTGGGAATTTTGGTTCAAAACCTTCCATACAACTACAAGGTGGATGCTTGTTTATGCTACATCTTCCATAGGGACCACACAGTCCAAACCGACCACAACTATCTTCTATAACATCTGCAAAGACAACCCACTTTTGAATTCGCTCAACCCAATGCATAATCTGTGTCTTTCCATCCCATGTCAAAATTATCCTCATAAAAGCCGAACTTATAAGTTCATGTTTATAGTATACTTCCTTCTGATTAACAACAAAATCAACTGTGTAAACTGGATTTTGTCTGTCAATAGGAAAGCCACTAAATCCAAGGCCATTCCATGGTCCAACTCTCGCTATTAAAGTGTTACCTTGCATCCCTAATATCTGTGGATACCCATTTGTGTCAACCCAGTTTTTGTACACACCTATAGAAGGATCATTAAGACTCTTCCAAGACGTCATGCACCTCTCTAAACCAATCACTAAATCAGGCCCCATCTTCATTCCTGCTAGTATTGTGTCACCTGGATAATCAAAACTTTGCCAAATCAGTTTTTGGTTGGTGATATCTTTACCCCAAAGAACAAGATTTCCGGTATCCAGAAGTTGTATCACCACCACTGGATCATTACGCCTTATTGTGACCGCTGAATTTGATGACCAGATCACGTTCTTGCTGCCATTAAGAATCAGCAGGTTTCCGTGTCTGCTAACTTTAAAAATGCCGGATTTATCTGCAATTGGTGTTTCCCTGTTTGCGACCCAGACGACAGTACATGTTGATATCTTCTTGTACCATATCCCTAAGTATCGTTTCTTTGAGTTTCCTGGGATAAAGAATCCCATTTCAAATATCACCCCTTCAGATACAATTGTTTCACCATCTTTGATTGTTTGATTTGCAGATATGGTATCTAGTACAGTGCAATCTGATAAGAACAAGTTCAAAGCAATAACAAGGAGTACAATTATGGAACAGTTTTCCATTAAGCAAAGTTCTGAATCACATATTTGTTTATCTTGGTAAAGTGCAATACACATTTATTATGAGGTAAATTTTCTAATGTTTGAACTTTCAGCTGTCAAAGTCAACTGAATGGAAGTCTTTACCAATTAGACTATCTGGCCAGTTGTGATGACAATTATCAACCACATTTACGGTCAATTTACATTTCTGACTTTACCTAATCAAATAGTGTCTTGACTTTTACCTGTCGGCTAAGTAGTATTTATGTTATACAAACTCTCGAACTTGCGATTTTAAGGTTGTCTCTAGAAGCCTTTCAAAAAAAAAGGTTGTCTCTAGAAGAAAAGAGGTGGAATATGGGCAGGTTGGCGAACCTGGTTTCGGGTCTAAACTCGCGTTTGAACGTTTCATTTGGGAATATGGGTCAAACAGGTCCGGTTTAGACGGATCTTGGGTTGATTTGACCCACCCGTTTTCACCAAAAATTATTCAATTATCTATTGGATAATTGAAAGAGTGAAAAGTGTCGTTCTAAGTTTGCTGACCCGCTAGGCCGCCCTAGACCTGTTAGATAATTGTTATACATCTAAGCTTTACATCAAATATCCGGTGAGACCCATCATGAATATTTAGCAAAACCGAACAAAATCGATCACACAATAAGTAGTTTCCTAACTTGACCCATGTTTAACATAAGAAGTATGATTTTTACATTTGTTTTAGATCTTGTAACCAGTGCAGCACTCGTTGTAATGGCTTACTCTGGTATGTGTCCCTCTAGGAGTCTTGTTATGGTGTTTCCATCTTCGGTCTTGAAGATATTGGTTTGATACTTTTATATAGTTGAAACAAAATGCATTACTCAAGTTGGTTTTTTTGAAGTCTAAAAGAATCATATCAGTTATTGTCTTATTAAAAGTCAAACCAAATGCTAGTAAGCATACAAATAAGTCAATCTCTGGACCCGCCAAATTTGAAATAAATCATAATATATGGTTCTCAGATTCCATAAAGATTCCTCATGTTGAAGTGGTAAAGTTTTTATTAGGACGAAAGCTACAAATAAGCAACATACTTTTACTTTTGTGCTAATATGAGTAACATACTTTTTAAAAGATCACTATGAGTAACATACTTTCAAAAATTTACCAATATAACTAACCAATTGACATGGTAAATTACACCGTTAGTACCCAATACATAAACAATTACATCGTTGGTCCCCAATACATAACCAGTTAGTTCCCAATGCATAACTCAGTTAGTCCCAAATACGTAACCACCGCCACCCACCCCCACCATCACCCACCACCACAGCCACTCACCATCCACCACCACCATTGCAACCTACCAACATCGCCACCCACCACCACCGTCGCCACCGCCCACCGCCACCACCCACCACCGCCACCTACTACCACCACCGCAGCCACCCACCATTACATTAATATGTCTCCAAGATTAAGCTCTCGAGCTATTCCGTCATTTGGTATTGTAGTTAGTCGAGACCGTGGATAAGTTCTTGTATTATATCGATACTGTATATGTCTTTCGATTTGTTGTCAGTTTAGCTTTTTGATCTTTTAGGTGTTGCTTTGGTTCTATATCACATTATGCTTTTTTGTTTTGTGTCATGAGGGTCATATTGGTAAATTTTGAAAGTATGTTACTCATAATGATCTTTTAAAAAGTATGTTATTTATATTAGCATAAAAGTAAAAGTAAATTGCTCATTTGTAGCTTTTGTCCTTTTTATTACATGTTGTTGATACTTGTTAATCTGGACCGACTTTTTGTAGAAAAATATGATCCGATTGGTTTTATAAACTCAAATCTCAATTTGATTAACATAAAACAATAAAACTGATTTCAATCAGTTAACAATAGAAACAAATCAAAATCTACCACTGCTATTCAAGGTGTGGATCAATTATCTACTTGATAATTGTTCTATTACAAATAATCAACCAGAAACACAAGATCAAGATGATCTATAACTAGAGTTACACGTTTTTGAGAGAGAAAGAATCGAGAGAAAAAAGAGATATATTCAAAGTCGTAAAACTCAGCTGGGTCAAAAAGGCTTATATAGGCCTTTGACCCAGACTTAGGAATCAAGCATATGGCAGAAGAAGCCCTCCAACTTTCTAGCTTTTGTTAAAAACAGCACAAACCTGAAAAACAAGCTAAACACAAGAAAGGGAAATAACACAATCAGTCCTTTAACATTTTACCAGTTAAGACTAAACATATATTTCAACATCCCCCTTAGTCTCAACCTGGTAAATATCAAACATTCCAAGTTTTTTTACCAACTCTTTATGTTGAATTGTATCCAACCCTTTTGTCAAGATATCTGCAATTTGATTCGCAGAATCTACTTTAACAGTTTTAACAACACCACTTAAAAAAATTCCTTACAAAATGTAAATCAATTTCAAAGTGTTTTGTTCTTTCATGAAAAACAGGATTAGCAGCTATTTTAGTAACTGAATTACTGTCACAGTAAAGAGAAACAGGTAAAAGATTTTCACATTTCAAGTCTTTCAAAATCTTTAAGATCCAAATCACTTCGCTGGTAACTGAAGCAAGAGCCCTATACTCTGCTTCGGTTGAAGACTTAGAGAGAGTATTATGTTTCTTACTTTTCCAAGAAACAAGAGATTCATTCAAGAAAACGCAATACCCTGTAACAGATTTTCTAGCGACAACATATTTTTCCCAATATGCATCAGAATATGCCTTTAAAAGAATACCTGAATCCTTAACAATGTAATTTTCCAAATCTGTAGAACCTTTAAGATATCTCAATATCGTAAGGGAGAATGCATAAACTGACTTAAACAATGCACAACATAAGATATATCAGGCCTAGTATTAGTCAAGTAAATCAGCTTGCCCATTAACTTATGGTAATCAGTAATGTTATTGTAGGTCTCAGCCCTAGATAGATCTTTTAAGCCTGTGATGAATATAGAGTACTAATGTAATCAAAAGTAACTCTGTGAAGACTCTAACAAAACAATCTATTGTTCACGCGGAAAATAAACAATAGTGTAAGAAGAATTACCTAAAACGCAATACGTGATCCTCTATGGATCTTTTCTAATAATCATATTAACTTTTTTCTGATGTTCCAATCGTCTGTCCAAACCTAAAACCGTGTGGTTTTCATGTATATGATATGAATACCCTAAACTAATTCTACCTAGAATTACTGATTCCATGAGTCTATCTACTTACTTTCATGCCTATCCCTAGTTTAACAGAATGAAAATTATCCTGGAGTAATTACTTTACTCTACCAGGACTAATATCATAAACAACAGGAACTACATACCCGCTAGTAGCAACTATTACACTATCAGTAGCAATTACTCTACCAGTAGGAACTACATACCTACCAGTAGGAACTAATAAATACAAATATTCCTAACAATCCTCCCTTAAACTGGATTTTGACATAGTTAATGTCCAGTTTCTAGATAGATCTCTACTGCTAAGCTTTAGGATTGAAACAGCAACAAAAACAGCAGCAATAACTGGAACTTGAGCACTCCAGCAACATAAGAATCTCCACAGCAGCATAAGAGTCATCAATTCAGGTTATAACTATTCCCATCACTTTCCATGGTGTGTTAACTCCTGGAAGAGGTAAATCATAGAAAATACATGGATTTGATGAAGCCTTTACCAAGTTTGCCATTACTTTGGTAGCAAATTTATCGGGTCCTAGAAAAGGAATGCCGATGGAAGATTGGAACTATGTTCAACCCTACTTCAAAACTTTAATCATAGTGGGTTGAATACTATATGACTTTGGGCAAGTCATTACAGCCAAAAACGGATTTGATTTGTCTTTACCTGGAGCCGTTTGCTCAGGACTAGCCACTTTTCATTTCAAGAATATGGCAAGTGATAACCATCCAGTTTTGGGTAAACCTGGCATCATCAACGGATTTTATAAGCTTTACCACATAGCCGTTGCTTGTGGTCTAGGACAATTCCTTGGGCCAGAAATGGTTACTACCCATAGTGATTGCAAACCATCTCAATTATTGGTTTCATGAAACTATGGTCAATGAGAGGACCATATGTTTAAGCAAACCATTACAGCTATATCATGCATTCTAGTCTAGGAACTGGGGATAAAATTTTGAAAACCAAAAACTCAATTAATTCTAGCCTAAGGCTGGGAAGTGATTACCATAATATGTTGCATCCCAAAAAGACAAAACTTTGAAATCAAAGATGCTTAAAACCATTTTACACCAATAACATATTTCACATGAAAACCAAATTTTGAGCCAAAATAAAGGAGTTAAGCTTAGTGGTACATCAGAACAGTAAGATGCCATCCGAAACCTCAAAAACCACAAAAGTCATCCAAAGGTACCTGCAATAAACAAAAACTATACATACAAAAGGAAACAAAGTATATACAATAAAGTAACAAAGTACCAAAACTTTTGCAGATGAAGACAAGAAGCAAGGCTGATTCTTGATGAGTAGAAATCAGTTGCAACAGCATGTGTCATTGTCGTTCCTCTATACCATCTATCCTCACTTACAACTTAGGCTCAGCATCTTCTTCCATGACGTGAAAGCAGAAAGAGGATATGATGTATCAGCAAACATGTACAAGATCTTGCCAGCAAATGTTTCTAGGCACATGAACACCCGAAAATGGAAACAATTTCCATCTGTAGATAACCCACTCTTGCTGATCATTCCAAACTCCAACACTTGAACCACCAGGAGTAGAGTCAAACAAAACATGAAGATCTCCCTATAAAAGCAATCCATTACCAACTAGAGAGTTGACTTCATAATGTTTAACAACCATGCCATATAGCTTAGACAAATCCTGTCTATCAAGCAAGTGCAGAATCTCTCGAAGATGAGTAAAGAATTTGGTAGATTTATCAGTGAAGTATAAAGCATTGACAGCACCCAAGCCAGTAGGAACAATTTCCCATGCAGCAAATGCATGCCAATAATGAGGGTTGGTATCCCTAGTAGAATCATCAGAATCATCATCAGAGAGCACGTGAAGGAAGGATT
Source organism: Tanacetum coccineum (assembly GCA_026074375.1). Taxonomy (NCBI): domain Eukaryota; kingdom Viridiplantae; phylum Streptophyta; class Magnoliopsida; order Asterales; family Asteraceae; genus Tanacetum; species Tanacetum coccineum. Next base: position 8,411 of record BQNB010144022.1, on the reverse strand, counting down.
TATCAGGAGCATTTAAATCCTCCTCAAAAGAGGGCATCTTCCTTCGTGCTAGAGACTTCCTCCTGGTGCCAGGGGACTTAGTAGCAGCAACTGAAAATTGACTCCTTGTTCGCGGACCAGTTGCCCTTGGAACAGCAGGTGGAACTTCAGTGTATGAAGCAGCAGTAAATGGAGCAGCATCAGATGGTTTGGGTGGTGAAACAGGTGTAACCTCAGGTGAGTGTGGAGGTGTATCAACAAATGGTGAAGGGTTAGATGGAACACCAGCAGTTGATGGATTGGATGCAGGAGGAACAGAAGTGTGTTGAGCTTTATTGGATTTTGACTTCTTGGAAGTAGGCTGGTCCAAATCTTGCACCAGTGCTTTTAATAGACCCCTATGTTTCTGTGTTTGCAATTTTTTCAAACGCAATGTCGAATTTTGTTAAACTCCTCCTGAAGTGTGGCATCAGTAAAAGACTTGACATGTTTCAAAGTCCATCCAGTAGAATAAATGACAGAACTTTGATTCTTGACATAAGTTCTCATAAAGTTTTTCTGCTGTGCATATGTCATAGGTTTATTCGTCTTCTCTATAAACCTCTGTGTTTCAAACTGTCTCCTCCTTTCAGCAATAACTTTGACCATTCTCTCAGCAAAGTTTTCTTCAGTAACATCAGAACCAAGTAAATCAGCAGTAAGTCCCTGATTGGCATGTACTTGTCCCATGATACGTATCCAATCATCATCTATGTAGTACTTTGCAGAATTAAGAACATCCTCTTGCCTCTTCCTCTGTCTTTCCTCTTGTTCTCTAGCCAACTCAGCCTGTTCCTCTTCATATAGTTTCTTTGCAGCTTCTGCACCCAATCTGTCCTCCTCCAATTATCTGAAAGACCTTGGCTTTATTGGAGGATCCTCATCTATCATGGGAGATTTTCCTTTGTTAAAGGGATCAGCAGATTAAAGGGATCAGCAGAAAACTCAAAAGTAGGACCAGTAGGAACATCAGTTTCACTACCAAATACAGTAGTGTGAGTGGATGCACCAGTAGGAATATCAGCTGTTTGATTGTCATTAGGAGGAATAGAAGATGTGTCAGCAGCAGAAGCAGCTGCTTTAGCAAGCTTGATCAATGGGTCTACATCTGTAAACATCAAACAAAACACACCCTTGGCTGTTTCACTTAGAACCAAATGCACCCTAATGACTAATTTAACAACCAAACGCAACCTATTTGTTATTGTTTACCCAAACGCACCCTTGTGCTTTTTATTATCAAACCAAACGCCCCTTTGTTGGCTGTCACAGCCAAACGCACCCTACTCGCGTGACAAAAACCAAACAGCCCCCCCTTCTGCTGTTTTATTATAACCAACACACCCTAGTGACAACTATCAAACCACTACGCACCCTCGTGGTCATAAACCAACCCGAACGCGGCCTATAGCGGCGGCAGCCCGTCAAACACACTCCATGGTGGCGGCTGCCGCCCCCCCTTTCGGCTGCCAACATCCACCAACGAACACCCCTAGTTGTATACAAAAACCAACACCCTAAAGGTGGCTGTCAACCCGCAACCAAACACCCCTTTGTTGGCTGTCACGGCCAAACGCACCCTAATCTTTGATATATCTACACCAAACTCAAAACCACCACGAGCCGGCACCGCCATGGTGCGGCTGTGGCGGCAGCAGACTTGACCGAACCACCACCTTATGGTGGTGGTCTCGGTGACAGCAACAACCAACGAACACACCACCCTTCTTTTCTTTTCGAGTGTTACCACCAACCCGACGCACCCATTTGCAACGGTGGTGACGTGGTGTTGTTATGACGATGATGATGACGAGTTGTTGATGATGATGGTGATGACGGCGGTGACGGTGGTGTTGGCTGTGGTGGGACAGCAGGTGATGGTGGTGGCGAGTGGAGGCGAGTGAGGTAGTGGGTCGAGTAGATCCGGTTGTGGGGAGTATTTTTGGTGTTGGCCGGAAAAGCCCGCCGGAAAAGTTTTCCGGCGGCGGCCGGTGGTGGCCGGCGGCGGTGGAGTGGCCGGACATGGGAGGAGGGAGAGAGAGAATTAAAAAGAGTGTGTGTGTATATATGAGATGTATAATGAAATTTTGAAATAAAAAATGTATTTATATTAAAACTTTAAATCAAAAGTGACAAGTCTCAAATAGTGTAGGGTTTATTATGTAACTTTTTCATATACTTTTTGATAAAAGCGGTTCGGGACTCATTTGAGCGACTTAACGGATGATTCAACTCTTGAAACTTGCGCCATTGTTTTCCGAATCATTTTTCTGATAAAAATGAGTATTTACTTGATAATGTTTCATAAATATTTTATAATATTTAATAAAATATCTGTTATTCATTTTGTGAACCGGTTTCGTCTTGTCCGAAATAAAATTGGATTTCAACTCGAGTATTCGCGTTATCCGCAACGCTTTTAATTAAAATGATGACTAATTTATTTAATATTTTTATTAAATAAATACTGATAATTAAAAACAAATTTAATTGTTTTTGTGTGTCCGCGTTGTATATTGTTCGAAAAATGTTTGCGGTGCTGTTTTAGCCCTTTTCGGCTCGTTTCCAGGTCTCGGGCAAAACTGAAAAGTTGTCAGGAATGTCGTTTCACATCATCAATCGAATGCTTTAGGGTCGAGCCGTGGAAAACTTGATATTAGGATGGTGTTGTTCTTGTAAGTTCAAGCCAGGACCTAAAAAGTCAAAGAGGTTAAAAGCGTTATCTTAAAAATCCTAAAAGCAGGAATTGTTCAGTCAGAAGAAACCAGTATAACCACCAGTAGAAACTCTTGCAACACCAGGAATAACACTTATCCAACCAGAAGTGAATGTTCTCATCAAATTAAGGCCACACACTCCATGCTATGCACACATCATGAATCATTTCCCTGCAAAATGTTAGACCAAAACCACACAAACCATATACATAGAAAAACAAAAGGATCTAACTACTAGAATTAAAGCTGCTATTCTAATATCCTAAGAATAATATACAAACAACAGTCCTCCCCTTGGACCCAAATCCTCCCCTTAACCATGGCATCTAGGGATTAATCATCCCTATGTGAACCACAAGGTGATTAAACCTTGGTCCATCAAATGCCTTGGTTAACAAATCAGCCATATTATCATCAGTATGGATTTTAAGCACTTGAATAAGATGTTTTTCATTTGCATCTCTAATAAAATGGTGCCTAATTTCGATGTGCTTTGTTCTTTGGTGAAAGACTGGGTTTTTAACAATACATATGGTACTCTGATTATCAATAAAGATCTTAGTGTTCATAAAATTGAACCCATAATCAAGCATTTGATTTTGTATCCAAAGTACCTGACCACAACAGTTAGCAGCAGCAACATACTCAGCTTCAGTTGAAGAGGTAGCTACAATAGTCTGCTTTTTACACTGCCATGATATTAACCTTCTTCCCAGAAATTGACATCCACCAGTTGTGGATTTTCGATCACCATGGGAACCAGCATAGTCACTATCACTATATGCTTCCAAAACAAAAGGAGAATCTCTTGGGTACCAAAGACCTAATTTTGGTCGGCCTTTAAGATACTTGAAAATCCTCTTGACTGCATTTAAATGGGAAGTCAAAGGTGTGACCTGGTGTCTAGAACAAGCACTCACTGCAAACTGAATATCCGGCCTTGAAGCTGTCAAATACATGAGGGAACCTATCATGGATCTGTATAAATGAACATTAACAGCCTCATCAGGTTCTTCCTTGGATTTAGGGTTGGTAGCTTCAAAGGGTGTAGTTGCAGATCTCACATTCACCATATCAAACTTCTTAAGCATGTCCTGGACATACTTGTCTTGGCTGATAAATATCCCATTAGACTTCTGAGTAACCTGAAGTCCTAAAAAGAATGTTAACTCACCCATCGCACTCATCTCAAATTCACCTTTCATCAACACCTCAAATTCATCACACCAGGCTTTATTGGTGGAGCCAAAAATAATGTCATCCACATAAACCTGTACAAGTATGATGTCCCTGGAATTCTTCTTAATAAAGAGAGTTTTGTCTATTGAACCTCTTCTGTAATTATGCTTTAACAGAAAAGTAGACAAGCGTGCATACCAGGCCCGTGGTGCTTGATGAAGGCCATACAAAGCTTTCACAACTCTGTACACATGTTTAGGGTGAAAAGGATCCTCAAATCCTTTGGGTTGAGTAACATAGACTTCTTCATCAATTTCCCCATAGAGAAAGGCACTCTTGACATCCATTTGATATACCATAAAACCCATGTATGAAGCAAATGCTAAGAATAAGCGAATAGCTTCAATTCGAGCCACTGGAGCAAATACCTCATCATAGTCAATGCCCTCCTCTTGCCTATGACCTTGAGCCACCAACCTTGCTTTATTATTTCATCTCGAAGGTTCAAGTAGAGGTTACGGTTGTGGAAACAACAAATACAAGTTGATCCATGATAGTTGTAGTAGAGTGGATGCCCCATGATAGGAGGTTGAGGTGGTGGTAGTGATGGTGAAGGTGGACTTGAGAGATTTTCAAGAGGTGTGATTGGTGATAATGATAGAGTTGATGATCAAGAAGGAAGGCTTTGAAGTGGTTGAGGGTTTAAAGGTCTAGGAGGGACATCCAAGATGTTCTCAAGCAAAGGGTTTAAAGGTTGAGGAGAGGTTGGTTCATGAGAGGATGAAGGTGAAATTTGAAGTTTTGATTGAAAAGAAGAAGATGTATTATCTTGGCTTGAGGAGGTTTGATTTATGGATGGAGTTTTTGATGGTGCATTTGGAGGAGTTGGAGATGAAGAAGTGGTGGTAGGAGAAGGTGTAGTGGTGACTTCTTCATCACTAGAGATGTTGACAAATAGTTGTCTAGGAGGGATTATGGTTAATTTGATTTTCTTGGAAGGGTTTGAAGAAGAAGCATTTGTGGAATTCATGGTAGATTTTGGTTGAGGAAGATGAAGATGATAAGAAGAATAAGAAGAGTTCATGATTTAAGGTGGAAGAGGTAGATTCAAGAGGTAAGGCATGGGGTTTGAAGCTTTAGATTCCAAAAATTGTTTATCAAAAAGCAGAAATCAGCTAGGCCTAGATGGGATAGTGGTCAACTGCACAGAAAATTAGGTGGTCACAGTAGAAGAATCCGTGACCCCTGATGGCGGTCCCTTAAATATCTGGCGGTCCCAAATATATTGGGGGGGGGGGGGGCAAGTATTTAAGGGGGCTGTTTCTGGTGACTGAAAATTTTCTAGTTTTTTCTTAAAAACCTATAAAACTTTCTCTTATTTTTGCAGTCAATTCCATTTCATCATGATTCATCTAAAACATAATATCTAGCATTTCGGGACTAAGCATCCTAAGTTCAATCAAGAATGCACACCATATATGGCAAGTTGACAAGTTAATAAGCTTGGGCTAATATTTTAATTATAATAAAAATGTATCAAAGTGTGCATGCAAGCATTGTTTAGGATGATAAAATGAAAGATCATCCAATTGGCAATCTAAGTTGCCCATTCTACGTACTAAATTACTAATAAGCCTAGCATAAGTTCAAACACCTATTCATAATAGGTAGTAAAATTCATATAGATATTAAATGTAAAAGCAATTTTTCCTCATTGCTACTTTTCCTCATGTTTCGCCACAACTTTCTAAGACTTTTGCCAATTGACCATACCCTCCACACGATGCTCATCTCTTATTGCACTTGACGGTTAATGATTTCGTTTGGTGGGCTGTAAATGGTTCAGGTGAGGAGTCAAGTTAGGTGGATTTTGAAAGACTTGAGGAACTTGATTGGTTAGGGAATTGACCATAAAACCATTGGAGGAAGGAGTTGCTTGCAACGAGGTCCTTCATCATCCCATGTCAATCATCATATCGTTGAGATTAAGATAAGGTATGGTGAGGCGAAGGGGAAGATAGAAGAAGTAGATTGAGACCTCTTCTCGTGCCACTGGTCCCTTCTTGGTTTTCGCTCTAGTTGGCGCAAAATGAGTCATGGCACATGTCGTCCAGGAACATAGGATCGTTCTTCAACTTGGGATATTCATATGATGAAATCAAACAAGCGGGTAATAGCATACATAAGGTGAATCAACCAAGCTTGCTTTGGTACCCACTCTCTTCTTTTGCCATGGGAAGGTAGCAAGATTGAATTTTTAAGAGTTTGCAAACGCAATAAAGCATATAACAAAAGCTTGCAGAGAGTTGATTCCCGATTACCACCAAAACAGAAAACATTTTCCCAAAATTATTTCTCCAAAGGTTTCAAAGTTAGGACACAATTTTACGAAGTGGAGAATTTGATATTGTGATTTTTTTCCCACCCCCCCCCCCCCCCCCCCCCCCCCCCCCCCCCATTTCAACCTCAATTTCTTCTTGATGACGAATGCGAGTGACTTGACCTTCTCTATCTTCTCGAACATACGAGATGATATCATTGGGAGAAGGAAGGTTGGTTTGATATGGGCCTTCCGAAGGGGCACCATATACCAACTCATCAAGTGACCATCGGTCACTAAAGACACACGCACCCTCACAAGGGATTCTGAGGATTTGAGCAAAGTCTTCAAGACAAAGAGAGAAGTATTGGTTTTGAATGACAAATTCAACAAACATTTGACCTTCGTCAGAATAACTCAAATGATACTGACTGTAAAACTCAAGAATAAAACGAGGACAAACTTGTTCATTGATTTCAAGAAGACACTCAAACTCGACAAAATGAAACAAAGACCGAACATATCTAAGATCCGTAAAGTTATCAAAAACCACCCGACCCTCGTGAATGTAACATTCTTCAAGGTTTCTTAGTTTTTCTTTTATTGGAGAACGAAATTCATGTGAAATTTTAGGAATGTAGTGTCTTGTGTTTTTGTAATCTTCAGAAGATTTGCGAGGCATTGTCACCTAGAATAAGATAACCAAGATCACATTTTAATTGTATTTTACTTGTAGTAATGTCTTGAGTTCTTGCCTAGTGTGTGCCTATATGCAACAAATGTGGAGGAACGATTAACTCGACCTAAGTATAACATCCTAAGAGTTAATCCAAACGCTCCTTAGTTTGATTTTGCTCAACCAAACAAGTCGAAAAATACATATGAATTATGTATCTCAAAATTTGTTCATGAGGTCATTATGCATGTATTTGAAAATGTTTTTAGGTTGTATTTACAATGCATAACAACAATTTTATGATGTTCCTAACGTGAGTGATTTGAAAATAAAATTAGGGTTTTGGTTCGAAATCAATTTTTCAACAAGTTCACTAATGTATGCAAATCCTATATCTACGGGAAGCATATTAGTTTACATTTGTATCCGAGATACTCTTAATTGCACAAAATTGAACGGAAAAATCGAAAATCCCCAACTTGATTTTGGTGTTCATCATGAACCCTAGACTAATTGAGAAAGAAAATAGATGAAAATGACTTACAATTAATGATATTTGTGATATTAGGATTGATTATTGTGATTGATTTGATCTTCATTAAGTTTTAAATGAACGATTTTAAGTTTTGGTTATGTTTGGGTCGTGTTCGTCGCACCAGCAGGTAAGGGAGTGTTTGTTTTTGTGTTTTGAGAAAAATTTTGGTTAAGTGTCCAAAATATGGTTGCTGATGGCGATCCCATATTACCTGGCGGTCCAAATATATTAGGGCCGCCCTATATGGGGCCGCCTTTAGGCAATGATTTTGAACTTAATTTTGACGAAGATTTTGCGAAAAGGAGTGACGTTTTAATTTTCATTTCGCGAATTAAACATGCTTAATGTACTTCGGATGAAGCATTTAAGTTGTCAGACACGAATTGGACACGGGATTGAATTCAGACAAAAGAAATAGAAGCGAACTAATTTGATTTATGGAATGTGTTCCATCATTCCTAAACCAAGACGTAGATAGTTAAACGATTCCTGTTTAAGGGGTTTAGTAAGGATGTTGGCGATATTGTCAACGGACGGCACTTTTTCGATTGAGATATGTCCTTTCTGGACATTATCACGAAGAGAGTGGTGACGTATTTCGACGTGTTTAGTACGAGGGTGTTGCATCGGGTTTTTGATAAGGTTAATCGCGCCTTTGTTTTGGCACATGATTGGGACGTCGTCGAGTCGTACGTCGTAGTCGATGAGAGCTTGTTTTATCCATAGTGCTTGTTGACATGCCTTTTCGGTGCTTACATATTCGGCTTCAGTAGTGGAGATAGCAAGAGTGGTTTGTTTCTTTCGAGAACCAAGATGTCAAACAACATCCTACAAATGTACAAATAACGCTAGTTCTCTTTCGGTCCACATAATCTCTCGCATGATCAGAGTCGGCATATACTACGGTTTCTATGCCGGTCCCCTTAGGATACCATACTCCTAAGTGCGTAGTGCCTTTAATGTATC
>BQNB010144021.1:0-16913 GCA_026074375.1 Tanacetum coccineum | reverse complement strand
CACTCAACCCCGTACCCCCCCATCCATGGCTGAGAATAATACAAGGCAAACCAAGGGTTAGGATTGATTGGGGGGACATTACACTCTCCCAGCAAACACTTCCCAACACAAAGAGAAGGCTAAGAGCTGCTATAAAAAGGAGAAGAGCAAGCCGAACAACCAATCTTGTTTTTTTTACCTTTCTTAGTTTAAATTTTGTTTAAGTTTGCTTTAAATATTATTGTACTCAGTTCTTTTTAAGATTTCATTGTATTACTTGCAGTTTTAATCAAAGTTAAGTGTTTTTGTGATATTACATTTGTCAAAATTCAAACTATCATTTAAGCCGTTTAATTGTGTTTAACTTGTTTAAACATGTGTTAAAAGTGATTAGAGTTCACTTGTAATCACTTTTCCTGGCCTCATTTCACCAAAAAAATCAGTTAAAAAGTTTTTTATAGAATTAAAGGGGTGTTTGGTTTAGTGTTAAAATGGGTCAGTTTGGGGGATTGCATGGGTCAAGTTCACTCAGCCAACTTTGGCTGAGTGTGTGATGTTAATTAAGCCACTTAAATTACCCATTTTGATTTGAAAATAAGTTTTTAGGTTTATTGTAGATTCTGTCAAATTTTCAAAAAGCCAACTTGAGCTTAAAGGCTTAAGCTGCTTATGCAGCTTAAGCACACCTAGTTGTGTGCTTGTTGTGTTGTTTCTAGCCTCTTTAACCAATCCCTTATTCTGTCCCTTTTACTTTGACAAAATAAGTCAAAATTTTGGCTTTGCATTTTTTTAAGAACCCCTATTTTCAAGACCATTATTCAGCAGGTTTAAGTTGTGCTCATTGGCTCATCTTTTGAAAATAAGCTTAATTACACACCCTTTCAATCTGTTTGTACTTAGTTTTAACTAAAAAGTTCATTTGAGCTTATTGCAATAAGCTCAAAAAGCCTCCCTAGCCACTGCCTTGCACCTCCCCTGGTGCTGAAACCAATTTTCAGCACCCTTTTTATGGCTTATTTTCTATTAAGCTCTAGGACCTTTTAGCTTTTATTTGTAGCTTAATAGTAGTTCTTTAATTCCCCAAACTTTTGTAGCTTAACTCCCCTTCTAGCTTAGCTTATTCTAGGCTTAAAGTAGCACTTTTTCTGTTTTCTTTAAAAACTGTTAGACTTAGCTTATTTCATATTAGCTTATCTTAGGGCTTATCTAGATAACTTAGCTTAAACTTAGGACTCCCTTAGCCTTATTAACTGTCCCCCATAATTGTAGCTTATTTTGCAGCTTAAAAAACCAAAAACAAAGAAAAATAAGCTAATAAGCTTATTGAGTTCTGCAGCCCCATAAAAGCTTATTTTTTGGCTTATTCAGTGCTTAAAAGTCATAAGTGCCTTTATTAAAAATGTTCCCCTTAAGCCCCTGAGTAAGTTTGCTTTTGTAAGTTTTTGATAATAAGCTAGTTGGACCCACCTTGTAATCGGGGTCCAACTCAGGGACCATTTGTGTAATTTTGATTTTCTAGTTAACATTAGTTAGTACCTTTGGTTAGTACCTTGTTACACTGTTAGTCCTTGTTGCTTTACTCTGTTAGTCCCCTTAGCTTAACAGCTGTTAGCATTTAGTTAATTAAATAATTAATTTAGGTTTAAATCTAATTAGTTTAATTACTTTTAATTAAAACAGTAAAATTTGGGCATTTGGGCATTTTATATTTTTAGATTTGTTAACTTTTTCTTTATTTAATTGTGATTTTTTTCAGATTTTTTTATAGTTATATTTTCTGTCTTTTTATTATTTATTAGTTTTAATTTGTTTTTTTTAATCTTAGAAATTCAATAAAAAATCAAAAATAATAAAAAAATATTTTTCTTTTTTTATAAAATTTTTTTTGTCATTGTGTGTCTAGGAAAAATTAAAATTTAGTGTAAGCTTAATTTTTTCTTTAAATTTCAGTTTTTTAGACCGTTTTAAGGGGTGCGTTTATACCGTTTCTTTTCGTTTAGCATTCTAACGGACCTCCGTTTTAGTTCTAGTTTTCTGTATTTTTCATGTTAAAGTTTAATAGAAAGAATTTAATTTTGATTTCTAATTTATGTTCATTTATCTTTTCTAATTTTTAATATTTAGGTGTTTCCCATACCTTATTTGCCCGTATTTATTTTAGATTTAATTTTAGGATTTCCTTACAAAATAATTTTTGTTTCCGTTGTTTTTTAGTTTTTAAGATCCCTATTTCCTATATTTGTTTTCACGTTAGATTAATTAGATTTTTTTATTTAATTTAATTTTAGTTGTATTTATATCCTGTGTTTCATATCATATATTCTCCATCAGTCAATTTCTCTTCAAAACCAGGATAATTTTCAATTGCAGCTAGTTGGACTTACGACCCTGGAATTATCTCTTCGGAATCTTTTTATCATTGATTTGCTAGTAGTACCTTTTATATATATACTATTTTGCGAACACTACTCCAGAGCAAATGGCTTCTGGTAAGTGTTTTCAATTCCGTGATGGTTGAAGTTTACCTATAAATTGGATGTTACTTAACTTTAACAAGATTCACGTTCAAAAAGTTGAACTGGTTACTAGTCAACAGGTTATGGCATGATTCCACCAAAGGATTAGCTAGCCTAAGAGCAAATGGTATGGATTACTTGGTAAAGGCTCTTAAACAAATCTGTTGATAGCTGATGATTTGACTAAAAATCATTATGGATTTAATCTCACCCATGTTTCATGTACTCAAGCGTTGAATTTGGTTTCAATTGTTTCTATGGTTTATAAAACCAACATTGAGCTACTCCAGAGTTAATGGCTACTGGTTTAAAGAGCCCAGAGACATCAAATCCATTAAATTTTCAAATGATCACCTTTTTACAGGAGTTACACAACTGGAAGTGATGAGAATAGACTGTAACTTATATGATTTGATATACTATATTGTCAATGTTTGATGTGTTTATTTCAAGTGTTGCTGAAAAATGATTGACTTGTCGCTTGTAAAGTGTTGATTATGATTACTTAGAAGATTAGTTGCTGCAAGATCATAGGTAGTGATTAATTCAAAGGGTTGCAGTTCAAGAATATTCCAAAGATAATGCTCACAATAATTCGCAAGAAAGTCATAATGAAGATAATCAAAGAAACTTGAAGTTCTCAAGTGAAGATCAAGGTTAAGGGAGGCGTGGATTGTTAGGATATTATTATAGATAGACTTAAGGTCTAGGTGTTATAGAGTTAAGTCTGGTAGAATTGAAATAGTTTAAAGTCTGCCCAGTACTAAGTTAAGTCTCGCATCGCCTGTGTACTATATAGTTAGTACAGGCCTTATCTAGTTAAGTCTGTTTTATGTAAACTAGAAAAGTTAATAATAGTATCTTTTAGATTTATCTTAGGTGAAACTTAGGAAAGGATATGCATTATCCTTTTACACGTTTGTAAAGCCCATTAGGGTTTCCTTGGTGTATAAAAGGAACCCTATAGCACAATGTTTAGCATGAGATTGATATAGAATTCTAATAGAAATTAATAGCAAATAGCAAAGTTTTACATTGTGTTCTTCTTAGTACTTGTGTTAAGATTCTGCATTAGCACATAGTATTCATAGTCATTGTCTCTCATATAGTTGATTTGGATTTATTTAAGTTAGCTATTGTCCTATAAAAGGCTAAACAGATCTAAGACTTTGGACCTACAAGTGGTATCAGAGCCAAAAGAAGTTATTGTGTCAAAGGTTACTTCTTAAAAGTCAAAGTCAGGTGATAAGGGTAAGTCAAAGACTGGGCTGGCCAAAAGAAGTTATTGTGTTTTGGGCTAAGAACAAATGGGCTTTAAATTATATTAGGATAGTATTGTTCATTATTTATACTTACGCAAAGTTTTGGTACTGTGCGTGTACTAATATTGTACATACAAATAATAGTTGGTGCTACTGCCATGCATACATGTATTGTGCATATGAAGGTTATTAATATTGTTCTTACTTAGAGGTTTTTGGAACGAGATAGATTTGTACTGCCTTTGTTGTCCGAGATATGTTTGTACTGTTAGCATCGTCAGAGAAAAGCAGTTGGTACCATTAGTGCTATCCGACAAACTAGTTTGTACCGCTTGCCTTATTAGATATCGGATGGTTCACGCGTCTGGATCTTGAACAATGATAAATTTTATGGTTTGGAGAGTATTATGAAGACATTTGATGCAATGGCTTTTTAATCAATTATGTGACAAGGGTAACCTTTTTGTTACGTACAAACAAGGATTGCAAGTAGATCGCCGGCTGAGGCAACAGTCACATAAGAGAGGATGATGTTATTGCACTTAGATGATTTTCATTAATAATTACTATTTGAAGCTAACTGATTTCGTGAGTCAAAGAGATGGTAAGCATACTTTCAGGGGAAGCTTATTGTTAACATGTTTAACCATCTACATGTACCACTTAAGGGGAAGTGTTCACAAGTTGCTTAACTACAAAAGACCCCTATTTAATGATTACAAAAAGGGGAAGAAGACTATATGGTTTGCAGCTTATTTTAAAGTGGTGACATGTACAAGAAGATCTTATTTCAAGGGGAAGCTTTGAAGATTGTTTCATACATGAAGATTGTTTTGTAATATCAAATAGGGGAAGATTGTTGGGATTTGAGATTTGATGATTACAAAACCACATATGAAGAAAAGAAGAAAGATGAAACAACAAGGACTTAATGTGCAATATTAAGTTAGCTTCATATCAAAGCTAGGTTTTCTTGTAAACCCTAGCCTCTCTAGTATATAAAGAGAGGTAGGGTGAATAGTTTTATTATCCATCATAGTTAGATCTCTCCAATGAGAGTCTAATAGTTAGCTTATTAGTTTGTGTAATAGTTAGTTATCTAGATAGCATAGTCGACTGATTAAAGTCGAATAGTTTATAGTTTATTAGTATGAATAAAGAAAACCTTGTGATAACATTGATGTTCTTATTTGTTATTCCGATGTGCTTTATATCATTCAATGTTATTATATCCTAGATGGGCAAAACAATCTATGAAGCCTACAATTAGGCTTTAACAGACCACTAGGCTGAGTTACCTCAATGTCCTTTCTCTTTGGCCTCCTAAGTTTTTGAGTCTTTTGAGGTTGACATGTTGATGGTTGAATAATAGTGGGTGTGTGGTGGGGATCAGTTGGATTTGATGAATCTTAACCCATTTCTTCTTGAGCTTGTACCACCATTATTGGAAATAAGGGTGTGACTCTACCATAAAATCTTTTCTCTACCCTTTTCATATTCCTAAATATCTTCTTAGTGTGAGTGGGTGCAACATGAATCCTATTATGATTTGACATCCCTTCTAGTGGTTTCTCCAAAAACACTTGTACAAATCTTGGATACATTAAGAATTTGCTAGACACATTCTCCAAGTTCTTCACCATACTTTCAAAAATATACTTTGAAAAGTTAAACTTTTGGTTTGTAGCTAAACAGATGATTGCAAAAGCCATAGTGCTACTAAACTCATTCCATGCAGTAGTCTTAGAACTTGGGCATTGTAGAATAGTATGAATAAGGAATTTCCATTGTGGGGAAAAGAATGCCTTGTAAAAAGTAAGCTTTTGTGAAATTTTCTCATACCCCATCCTTGTAAGTTCTTCAAAAATGGTAGCATTTGACAAACAATCCATACCTTCCTCATCATCCAGTTGAATGTCACTTCTAACAGATGCTTTAGTAATGATAATCTTCTTCCCATCTACTAGGGCTTGTAACTGAATTTCCCCATTAACCGTTTTTGCCTTGACAATAAACCAGAACTGTTCAATGCAAGATGTATATATAATAGGATTGACAGTTAAAGCATACGTTATGAGGGGTGTATTCAGAAAATCTACTATTTGTTCAAACCCATCACTTTCTTCGGGTTTAGACAAAAATGCGACCATGTTGTGAGTATCATCAAACTTTAGGGTCATCATTGTGTTGGGTTTTGATGATGAATTATGAAATTGAGTTAGGGTTTGTGATTAGAGATTATATAAAAGAGTGAAATCGATTAAATGAGTGATTGAAACCCTTACTTGAAGTATTTATGAAAATACCCTTAGCAGTATTATCGTTCAACTAGCAGTAGTAACCCAGCAGTAGTAAGTTATGCCTAGTAGCATTAACTTGTGCCTAACAGCATTAAGTTATGCTAGCAGTATTAACTTATGCCTAGCAGCATTAAGTTATGCCTAGCAGCATTAACTTTGAGTCACCAGCATTAACTCCAATTCCATTCCAAACACTTTGTCTATTTTTAATATATTCAACTTTAATAATTCAACCTCTATTTTTGTTTTTTCATTCTCACCACTTCTATCTTTTCTTTTTACTCATATAATCTCTATGTCTGTTTTTATTCCACACATCTCTCTTTCTGTTTGTATTCTCACCAACTCTCTTAATTCTTTTTCTCACCAAATCACTCTATATGTTTTTACACATCTCTCTTTATGCTTTTTTCTCTCCATACTTTTCATAATTCTTTTTCTCACTATTTTAACCTATGTTTTTATGATACCAGAAGTATTAAGTTTAACAAACAGCATTTACTTAGCTAGTACTATGTATATTAGCAGCTTATTTAATACTATAACACAGAAAATTTTAATGTCTTGAAGATAACCATTACTAATTCACATACAAAATTACAAAAACATAAAGAGATAAAAGATTTTAGAGATTTAACATTCCAATACTAGCAATCAAATATTGAAATCTACTTACATCAAAAGCTTTTATAAGCAAATCTGCAACATTTTTGTTAGTATGGATTTTGACCATTTGAATCAATTTCTTTTCATTGCAATCTCTAATAAAATGATGTATGATCTCTATATGCTTTGGTTTTTAATGAAAAAAAAGGATTTTTAATTATGAAAATAATATTGTTATTATCAATAAAGATCTTGGTATGCATAAAATTGTACCCATAATTAAGTAGTTGATTCTGAATCCAAAGCACTTGTCCACAGCAACTTGAAGCAGCCACATATTCAGCTTCTGTTATGGAATTTGCAACCACTGTCTGTTTCTTGCACTGCCATGATATCAATCTACATCTAAGGAATTGATAACCTCCTATTGTAGACTTCCTATCCAAGCTTGCTCCAGCATAATCACTATCATTGTATGCTACCAAATCAAAAGGAGAATCTTTTGGATACCAAAGGCCTAATTTTGGTTAACCTTATAAGTACCTAAAAATCCTTTTCACAGCAAGAAGATGTGAAACCTTTAGATTGACTTGGTATCTAACATAGGTACACACTGCAAACATAATGTCAGGTCTTGAAGATGTAAGATACATTAATGAATCAATCATTGACCTATACATATGAACATCCACTTCTTTACCATCTTCATCCTTAAGTAAAGGCTTTTGAGTTTCTATTGGTATGCTTGTAGTCTTGACTTCTATAAACCCAAATTTCTTTAAAATTTCATCAACATATTTATCTTGACAAATAAATATGTCATCCTTCTTCTGTTGCACTTGTGATCCTAAGAAGAATATAAGTTCTCCCATAGAACTCATCTAAAATTTCTCATGCATCAACTTCTCAAATGCATTGCATAGCTCCTTCTTTGTTGAACCAAAGATGATATCATCCACATAAACTTGGACCAGCAAAATATCACCTTTGTACCTTTTGATGAATAAGGTTTTGTCAATTTTCCCTCTTTGAAACTCATTGTCCAACAGATATGTTGACAAGGTTTCATACCAAGCTCTAGGAGCTTGATGTAGTCCATACAGTGCTTTTTCAACCTTGTATACTCTATCAAGAAAGTCTGGATCTTCAAATCCTGGTGGTTGACATACATACACCTCTTCTTCAATCTTCCCATAGAGAAAAGCACTTTTTACATCCATTTGATACACCACAAAATCTTTAAATGAAGCATAAGCTAAAAATAGCCTAATTGCTTTAATTCTTGCAACAGGGGAAAACACATCATCATAGTCAATCCCATCTACTTGTGTGTATCTTTGAGCAACCAATCTTGCTTTATTTCGTATTATAGTTCCTCTTTCATCCTTTTTATTCCTGAAACCCCATTTAGTACTTATAGCCATTTTTCTATTTGGTAAATCCACCAAAGTCCAAACTTCTTGTAATTTGAATTGTAGAAGCTCTTCTTGTATAGCCTCTATCTATCTTGGATCCTTCAATGCATAAATTACCTTTTTAGGTTGTTTTTGTGATTAAAAAGCAAGCAAACAAGCAGTTTTAAAGGTCTTTATGGTTTGTTCTTTGTTGAATAGTACTAATAAATCCATGTTCCTCCAAATTATTTGTCATTCTTCTTGTTTGTGGAGCTGATTACAAATCTCCAATCACTTGTTCAAGAGGATGATCTTTATGAATTCTTGTTGTTGGAATAGAACTGACTTGGATTGTTGTATCCAAATTCTTTATGTCAGCCTCTGCAACATCATCTTCATCATCTCTTGAGGAGTCAAATATGTTATAATCTTCCAAAGCAGGCATATTTAGATCAACTGGAAGTTCAATGCTTGTTTTTACACCAACAGCATTAACCTCATTTGTGCTAGCAGCATTAACAGTGTTAGTGCTGTTAACATTATCATCCTTCTCTTGATTAATGCCTAACTATCTTTTCTTGAATCTTCATTAACCTTCTTTCCATCATCACTTGAAGGTTTGGATCCATTATCTTAAGAAGTCTTTGGACCTTGAGAAAAAAGGTGGATCAACAGTCTATAATGGTAGCAAAATGTAATCTTTGACAGATTTTGTCTCCTTTCAAGCTTGGCCTGCATTATCACTTGCTTTTGTACCTGCAAAACCATTAGACTGTGTTCCAGCAAAAATTGGCTCATAATTCATTGTTCTTGTTAGTGCATCAATATCAAATAGCCAATATGGTCCACTACCTACAGCATTAGGTGTATTCTCACTAAACCTAATATGCAAGTTTTCTTCACTATCCTTGATCTATGATAAGTGTAGAATATACATATCCATTAATACCTAAAATAACCCAATTAAACCCAAAAACAGACCAAAAATGGCAAAAATATGCTTGTATTTGTGTTTTGTGTGTGCAGGTACGGATAAATCAAAAATCATAAGAAAACAGTCAAAAACGAGCAAGCACGGACACGAGAATCAGAAGAGTACAAAAAGAAGCCAAAGAATCTAAGCCGAAGCCAAAGAATCTAAGCCTCAGTCAAAAGCAGTCAAAAGATGGTCAAACAAAGTCAACACAAAAGGACAAATCCTCAAAATATTTCACTTTGGTCCCTCAACTCTCACAAAAGTCCAAAAATGTCCCCTCCTCCCTTATTGGGCCCAGAAAACCTCAATGGGCCTTAAAAACCCAAATGGGCCTTACCCGGATCCTAAAGCCCAAAACAAAGCCCACTTCTCTTTTTATAACAACCACAAGGGCTAAACTTGCAATTTTTGTAAGTTATTTATAACTAGGAAAAGGGAAAGGAAAGAGAGGGGCTTGAATTGCAATTTCCCCAAAGAAATAACAGTTTTAACTGTCAAAAATGGGCGCGAAGGGCGTTTTACTATTCATCGTCGTCCCAATTTACCCACAGTCAAAAAAACAAAGGGCTTATGGAAATTAAAGGGTTAGATGGTCAATTAAGGAGCTCATAAGTGCAAGGCAAGGGTCAAATCAGTCTTTCCAAGGGGATACTTAACCTATCTCAAGCTCACCTTACACGTAGCAATGGAGAAAGCACAATGGAATGTGGGTTTTTGTGCTAAAACACTCACAAAAGAAGCACAATGACATCCAAAAGAGAATGACATGCTGGCAATCTTCAGGTGTCCACAATTTGATCAAACGGCTATGAATCAATCCCCAATGATTGAAGAATCCAACGGGCTTGATTAAGAGGAGCGTGGGCAAGGCAAGAGGGTCTGGAAGCTTCTCCAAACACCTATAAATAGGCCTCACTCTTCACACACACGGAGAGAGTTTTTTACAAGTAGCTTTTAATTTAGTTGTAGCTTAAATTTCAAATTCTTAGCTTAATGATGTTTTAATCTTGTAATTTTCCTTTAAAAGTATTGTAAGCAAGTTTTCTTTTAATGAAATTCAGTTTTTCTTAATCTCTCCCAATTTCTTTTTCATAAGCTCTCTTAACTAAGCTAAATTCTCTCAATAAGCTCTTAATAAGCTCTTTCAGTCTATAAGCTGAAATAGAGCTTAATCAATTCAGAATTAAGCCTTACTAAACCTTAAACCAGTCTAAATTACATTTACTATGGAATGTATTGGAATTGAGCTTTTGGAAGGGGATCTTAACTTGGAAGAGATCCCAAGGACTTATACCCTAACTTATTAATAAGCTAGGGAGCTTGTAGCTGCTCTTAATTGAGATCTCTTGTTTAGCTAGAGGAGTTTGTAAGTCTCTCTTTTATTTCCTTTTATTCTAGCGTTAAATAGTGATCTCATTGCTTTCTATATTTAGATATGCTTATTTTCTTATTAAATTTGCTTATTGTTGCTTATTTTTGTTTAGTTTAGCTAATTAGTCACAATTATTCATCTATTTTTGCTTTTCATAACTTAGATCATAGTTTTATATAATCAGTCATTTAAGCTTTAAAAAAACCAAAAATAGTAGAGAATAGCTTAATCTTAGATTATAGCTTAATACTGTTGTTGATTCATGTTTGTTTGGGTAGATTTAAGCTAGTTCTTATCTGGTGGTTAATGCTTGTTCATTAGATTGCACCTTAAAAGCTTTTATCAAATCTGTCATAGCCTGAAAGGGGTGTTTGGCATAAGCTAAATTGACCAATAAAAGTCAAATGAATTTGTGCAAAATACTTTAGTCATCTGAGTTTTAATAAGAGATAAAGTTTTAAAGAGGTTTGAGTTCTTAGTTTTTAGTCTAAATGAATTTATGGCTTAATATGCATGTTCCTGCACCAGGGTATCTTAGAGCTTAAAATTAGTTAGCTTATTTTTGTCCTAGGCTCTCTAGGCTTAAAGAGTAAGTGAATTTAGTTTAGTCACACTCAATAGAGTGTGACAAGTGTAGTTGTATCATCAAGAGTGCCTGCACTTTTGGTCTTTGTTTGTGCCAATTGCACCGGCAGTACTAACATCAGTTAGTACTACTGATATTTAAGCCCTAATTTAAGCTAGCAATGTTAGGATTTAATAGCTCATCTTATAGTATTTTCTAGTCTAGGTATAGCTTAATATAGATTAGTACTTAAATTTCATTTTCTAGCTTATTGTCCTAGCTTAATTCTGCTGTCAAAAGTCATTCAAATTCATAAAAAGCCAAAAACAGTAGGTTAGTAATTTAGCTTATTAATTTTTGAATCTTAGCTTGAGGTGGTAGACTTTATAGCTTATATAGATAGATTATAAGTAGTTTAATAAGTCCTTAAAGTTTTAGAGTCCAATTTAGCTTTTTAAGGTATTTAGCTTATTTGGATTTTTGCTTATTACTTTGGATTTCAGAGTTTGCTTAGTTCATGCTCAATTTCAGTTGCTTAAAAGGATTTCTAGCTCTAGTTTCTTTTTATAGAATAAGCAATCATTAGCTTACTATAGACATCAACTTTTTCCTTTTTAGAATTAGTAGCTATACAATTGAGCAATTTTAATAGCAGTTTATAGTCACCAACATAGCCCAAAACCCCTAGTTTCTGTAACAGCTTATTGAGACATCCTTTTAGAGCTTCATCATTGAGTTTTTAGACCAGAGTGCTTTTGTTACATTGTTCTCCTAGCTTTATTTTATTATAAATTTGCCTTCTTTAAGTTTTTTTGCTGAAAAACACATTTAGTTCAACTAATCTTAACCTAAACTGCGACTTTGTTTGAAGTCGGGGTATCAGTCCTCAGGACTCAGTTTTGTAATTATTTAGTTTTTAACTGTTTCTCGAGTTAGTTCTTCATCAGTTAGTATCATGTGCTCGTTAGTCCCCTCTAAGCTACCCGGAACGTGGTGTCTGATTGGATTTTTAAAAAAGGGGGGTTTATTGAGTGTTTTTTTTATCGTATGAGCTTGAGCAAAACCTTAGCGAAAGCTATTATTATAAACCACTTATATAAATGTTTAAGCGCGCATTAAGAACTTTTCCTAAAAACTAATCCCAAACGTTAAGTGGTTACTAAAAAGTGGTAAGACATTAAAGGCGAAATATAACTTTACGCGGTAAAAAGTGAAGTATAGGAAGTTAGACGTTTAAGTTTTATTGGTGCGTTTTAGATGTAAGATGGACTTATCAAATATTAAGAGACGTCTTTAATGTTCGGGGTTCCTAAACTTTCTAAAATAGAAACATTCCAAAAATTGTAACTTTTCGTATAAATGTCGTAACGTAACTGAAAACCTTATATCTTTATTAAGACGCGTTTTTATTAGTCAAACGAAGACACAAACACATATGAATGATGTTAATATATATAAATCATCTATACGTTGTTTCTTTTTGTATTTCCTCACTCCTAAGGCACGTCTTTTACTTAGGTTGCGGTTAGAGTCGTTTGACTACTCATTCTTTTCGTTGATTGCTTTAGTTGTTTTCCTTCGCTCACCGACTGCTTAAGGTGAGTCTCATAGCCTCTATTTTACTTGTTTTGACTATTTTAGGGGAGAATACATGCTCGTTTACATTTTTGATTTCAAACTCGTTTATATGTTCGTTTACAAACTCGTTTACATTATTGATTCAGACTTGTTTATATGTTTGATTATAAACTCATTTACATGATTGATTTCAGACTCGTTTATATACTCGTTTACAAACTCGTTTACATGATCGAATTCATACTCGTTTTACTTATGGATACAAGTACTTTAAGCTTTTACAAATACGTTGGTTGCTTTTACTATGGATACAAGTGCTTTAAAATTTTACGTATTGCCTAAGTTTCCCTATTGCCACGTAGTACACACTATCATGAACTGTTAATTACTTCATGTATGGACGAATGCTGTGAATAGATCTATTGGGGTTGACACCTCCACCCTGAGAATTCTGGATGAGTACATTGGCCAGTGGGTGCATTTCATTTGAGGTAGTACTTGGGTGTTTTGGCAAAACATCAGATTGAGACGAATCTAAAAGACTAAGATTTACACAACTTGTTAAGGCTTCGGTGTCATGAGCTTAGGGCAATATCGTAGACATCCTTGTGTGATATTGTATGTGTTACAATAGTCACACACACTGGGAAATGTTGAGATTCACATTATTTTTATTGAACATCACTGATTACTAAATACTTTTCATGATACTGTGAATGAAGCAGTAGTCACTAAACTCTTTTGGTCATCGTAAATACTTTACTTAAACCTATGAACTCACCAACTTTATGTTGACATTTTAGCATGTTTTCTCAGGTGCTTAGCTATGGAACTTCTTTTGATGTGCTATGTAGAGTCTACTTGCTATATGACATCATCTTTTTCAAGACTTATTTATCATACATACTCGTTGTCTTTCAAAAACATGTTTATGCTTCCGCTACATTTCAAATTACTTTTGGTCAACTGTAAAGACTTAATTTATTTTATCAATATAACGAGTTATGATTCTCAAAACGTCCATTAGTGGTCGTTCTCTTGTACTTGTGTTTGGGAGATTCATTAGCCGTCAGTCCAAAGGTACCGTCCAACGTAGGCGCGTCACGATTACCGACACAGACGTGGGGAGAGCCCCTACGCTCGGAACGGGACTACGTAAATCCAGCGGCCTAACCTCGGAATGAAACATATTCTGACGAGACCTTGGCTTATGAGTTGTGGTATGACAGCTAGTGCATAAGTAGAAAAAGAAAAAGAAGATACAAAGGTTACAAGGATAACTAAATTAAATCTTGCTGTTTAACATAAAATAACAAAGAAGATTAAGTTGTGAATTCATTATCATATTTCTTTATGTTAAAAATAAACAATTAAAATGGAATTTATTCTGTTGTGGGTTTCTTGAGTTGTTCAAGTTTTAATCGTGGTTCGCTTGGATTTTAATTGTACGATCGGGTTTGCTTGATCAAGGTCGCGGGTTTAGCGTTTTTCTAATTAATTTGATTTACAAGAAAGAATTTTTAGCAACAACGGGTATATAGTGCACGGCTTGTGAGACTTGTCTGTAAAGTTGGCTAAGACACAACCTAACAAGGGTTTTAGCAAGCTTAAAGAAGAATGGTTACATCTATAACTAGGTTTAACATCGAGAAATTTGATGGGGAGAATGACTTAAGGTAATGACAAATAAAGATGTATGTTTTAATGGTAGAGAAGGATTTGATGCTGCATTAAAGACATTACCCGTAGATATGAAAGCAGGAGAAAAAGTTGCTTTGATGAAGAAGGCATATAGTACCTTGATTCTATGCTTGGGAGAACGGGTATTACGGGTAGTTACCAAGAAAACAACTGTTGCAGGAATTTGGACGCAGTTAACTAGTCTGGATATGACTAAGTCCTTAGCAAAAAGGTCAGAAACCAAGGTTACCAAAAAAAAGACTAAGTCCTTAGCAAACATATTGTATTTGAATAAGAAGCTTTACACGTACTATATGAGTCCAGGTTCGAAACTGTGTGATCATATAGATGATTTTAATAAGTTAATACTTGATTTTGCGAATATTGATATCAAGATTGAGGATGAGGATCATGCACAAATGTTATTTACGTCGTTGTCATCGTCTTATGAAAAATTTATGGAGACATTGTTGTATAGGAGGGGATCCTTGACAATGAAGGATGTTCTTGAAACTCTGAATTCAAGGGAGTTGAAGAAAAGAACTGAAGGCACAAAGGAAGAAATTGGTGACAAGTTATATGTAGGGGGAAGGTCAGATTGTTCACGTAAAGCTCATTCTGGTGGAAGTTTGCGGTTTAAGTCAAGGGGTGGAATTAGTAAACTCAAGTGCTTCATATGTCATTCAAGGGGTCATCTGAAGAGAGACCGTCTAATGAAGAAGTTAAGTGGGTCCGTCAGGATGGGTAAGCATGATCAAGATTCTGATTCTTCTAATGACGAGGGTAACGTCTACTTTGGAGAAGCCTTGGTGGTAGTCGGGAATGATGAATTGGTTGAGTTAGTAATGGATTCAGGTGGGTCTTATCATATGAAACATAGGAGGGATTTCTTGTATGACTTTAAGGGTTTTGATGGTTGTTCGGTTTAGTTAGGTGATAACAGGACATGCACTATTATAGGGACAGGGAAAGTGAAAATATAGGTGCATGTGGATCAAGCGTTATACTGGAATATGTCAGGTATGTTCCAGGGTTCAGAAGATGTTTGATTTCATTGGGTACTCTTGAAAAAGAGGGTTATACTATGAAGATGTAGATGGGTAGAGTCAAGGTAATCAAAGGTTGTCGGGTTATGATGACTGAGATCAGGAAAAATAATTGTGTGTATACTTTGGAAGCAAAAGCGAGGACTTTTGGTGTACAAAATCATGGAGACTCAAAACAAGTTCGATTCAAGCAACTTGGTTCTAAACATGTTGGGTTCAAACAACTTGGTCATAAACAAGTTGAGTTCAAAAAACTTGGTCCTCGCATTGAAACAGGAGTCCATGGAGTAAACAGATTGTTAAACGTGTTTGGATTTGAGCTGGAACTGTAGTGAGCTCACGGTAATCATGAATCTGAGGTTTTTTAGGTTAGTAATGATGATGCTGCAATGGCTCAAAGACGGTTGGGGGACAAGCAACTTGAGGAAAAGACAAACACGGATTGTTTGGTAAAGGAGCAGAAAAATGTACAACTTGGCATAAAGGTGGGGGTAGACATTATGGTAACCGAAGTACCTGATCAAGAGGGTGCAGAGGGTAATGCTGTTGAAAAAAATGAAGGAGTTTACGTAAGCTAATCTAGGAAAAGTACTAAAGTATAATGTCTGGTCGACAAGGTGGTTCCCACTTCGAGGTTCTAGTACAAGGAAAAGGTGTTGAGTATCGGTTATGTGTAAGTGTTACTCTTAAGGTGAAAATTGTAAGAAATTAGTAAAAGGGTATTCGTTTACTTGAGTATCGCTTGTCTTACTTGAATTGTAAACTTTATTGATCATTAATAAAAGGGTATTCGAGGGTACTTTATCGTAAGCATACCATTCGGTTTAAACTTTGTGAGTATTCTTCTTGTTCTTCTTTGTTCGTTTGACCAACGTTGGTTTCGCGTTCGATTTTGCAACTTGTGATCGACATTAAGGTTCTAGGTTCCGTATTCGACATCTTCAGGTTTGTTGCGGTTTTGTGCAACAAAATGAAATTGGGGTTTCGGCCACGACCAAATTGGACCAATAAAAGAGCTAATTTCCATAAGCATAGCACTGAAGCAAGGGGCTAATCATGTAAAGCCCAGTGTATTCAACGTCACCACCGTCAAGATAGCTTAGGCCACCATATATGAGGATGATAAGAAACCTTATAGAAAGTCATTTTCAATAACCCTTTTAACAAAAAAAAGGGGGTAGACATTATGATAACCGAAGTACCTGATCAAGAGGGTGCAAAGGGTAATGCTGTTGAAAAAAATGAAGGAGTTTACGTAAGCTAATCTAGGAAAAGAACTAAAGTATAATGTCTGGTCGACAATGTGGTTCTCACTTCGAGGTTCTAGTACAAGGAAAAGGTGTTGAGTATCGCTTATGTGTAAGTGTTACTCTTAAGGTGGAAATTGTAAGAAATTAGTAAAAGGGTATTCGTTTGTCTTACTTGAATTGTAAACTTTATTGATCATTAATAAAAGGGTATTCGAGGGTACTTTATCGTAAGCATACCATTCGGTTTAAACTTTGTGAGTATTCTTCTTGTTCTTCTTTGTTCGTTTGACCAACGTTGGTTTCGCATTCGATTTTGCAACTTGTGATCGACATTAAGGTTCTAGGTTCCGTATTCGACATCTTCAGGTTTGTTGCGGTTTTGTGCAACA
>BQNB010144019.1:0-16913 GCA_026074375.1 Tanacetum coccineum | reverse complement strand
AATGGTGTCTTTTTTGGTACCTTTGGTCACATAAATATGTGAATGTGTGGCCGTTCCATTTTGCCCATGTGTGACCAAATCCACTTTTTGTACTAGAGAACACAACAAGGATAGAAGTATACCCCATACTTATTTATTATTAAATCTAATCTAATATGATATTATACTACTAAAAAAATAGAAAGATATAAAGGACATGGGTTGCCTCTCAAGAAGCGCTTGTTTTTGTTCGAGTCTCTAGCTTGACTCTATAGTTATTTCATTTTAGGTCCAAGGTCAAATCCATCACCTGATGTGAGGTGAGGATGGTAATAGAAATACATCACCTCCTTAGGAGAGTATGCAGCAAGATGGGGCGATGACATATGGGGAAATCTATAAGAAGGACTATCCATCACCCACATCATATCGCCTAACTATGTGAGGGAGAAGAATGGATCAAATCTTTCCACTTCCCTTAAGGAAACCTGCCTAGGATCGTGAAGTGGTAGCACTAGTAAGGAGGACTCTGTAGGTAAAAATGCTAGAGATCCATCAGAAGATGTATCTTCATTAAGCAATTGTTTAAAAAATAGAGTGTCACCCTCTGAGTCGTGATACCTATCATCAATTTTAGTAGGAATTAAATCGTCTAGGCCAAACTCAGTGATGAGCTCCTCATGGATGTCACTAGTCTCACTAGATCTAGACATCGAATCAGAATTACCTAAAGGTACATCAAACACTCTTGGGCCTAGGACTAGGTCATCGGCTAGTAAACGTTCTAGTTCTTCTATGTCCCTAATAGGATTGAAGTCAATTTCCTTATCCCTTATTGAGAGGGTGTCTAAATGCTCTTCTAAAAGTAAGTCGATATCTAAAATATCATCTCCTAAAACATAAGTACATGGTAAAGGCAGTGTGGAGGATCCAGACTACTAATGTCCTCAAACTCCTCATAAAAAAGCGAGTTATCCTTACATAAGGTAAAATCAACATTAAAATCAAAGAGAGGGTTTGAGAAAGTCACATCAAAAGATCTAGGTTTTGTATAATCACCTAAAAGTTCATCAAACATTCCTTTGGTTAAACTCAGATTTTTGAGTAAAAAACCAAATAGTTGCTTAACAATATGTCTAGGTAAATCAGCTACATCCATTATTAGTAGGGGGCAAAGGTGTAGTAGCAGGCATATCACACTCTAAAACACTATCAGATGTCACCTCAGACTCCTTTGGGATTGGTACAAGATCATAAACACTAGACTTTATAAATTTGTCAATTTCCTTTGCGGGAATAGTGCTAATAACCTTATCCCCCATTAAGAGGGTGTCTGCAGGTTCCATGGTAGCTAAAAAAGGCAGAGAAGGTATGTATGCAGGAGTCACCTTAATATCATCATAGCTCTCCTTATAAATAATAGAATTAACTAGAGGATCAGGAGTAGAAGTAATAAGATTCATCATCAGACTATTAATTTTAGATTGCATTTCATCTAAACGTTGCACATGACAGTTAGCAGTTTCTGCAATTGAAGGCGGCAAATAGGATATAAGCTCTTAGAGACTCATCTCATGAGGAGGTGGATGAACGATAGGGTGCTATGGAGGTGGTTTAAAAGAAGGAAAGTCATAATTGTTACTAAGATTAGGCTCATAGACAAGCTAGTTCTGGTATGACAATCAGATCTAAAATGGGGACCTCCACATACCTCAGAACAGTTAAACTATTGTTGCTGATTTAAAGAATAAAATGTAGGTTGGTCATCATTAAAATTTTGATTGTAATAAGGACCCTGATCATAGATAAGTGTATTCCCTGCTTGACAATTAGAACTATAATGCGGGCCTCCACAGACTTCACAATAGTCAAACTGTTGTGACAAACTCGTAGAGTAATATAGGGATTGGCCAAAGTTTTGATTGCTACATGGGTCCTGCTCATAGACAAGCGGGGTCCGTATTTGACAATCAAATCCATTTTGAAGACTATCTCTACATAACTCACAAGAGTATGTCTAGTATTGGTGCTGTAGATGTTGGTTGAAGAAGTTCGGTGTTTCATTATAAGAATAAAGATTTGGGTCATAGACAAACTCATTTCCGGATCCTACACTGCTACAACCCAGACAGTTTCCACCATTAAATGAACCTCCACACCACGAGCAACCAAAATTGTTATACGAAGACATGTCAAAGAATTAAACGGATAAGAGGGTAAGAAGATAAGAATAAGAGGATAAAGGAGAATATTTTTAATATTTTTATAAAGATAATAAAAATAAAAATAAAATTATTTTTTGATTTTTATATTTTTTATAAGTACGAAAATAAACATTCCGAAAAAAGGATCTTCAAGGCACTAACTCGAAACACCACGTAAAAATCGTACAACTCTCCCCGGCAACAACGCAATTTTTGATTAGATTAAATAGTAGTATATATAATAAAATATATAACTAAAATATCAAATAGTAATAATATAGAGTGTATTCCGTTAGATATGAAAATTACTTTTAGGAAAAGTAATAATTAAATCTTTCGGAGTCGTATCCCAACGAGAATTGAATTTCAAATTTACGTTAATGTTTAAATTAAAACTAATTATATAAAAGTTAAACTAATACTAAGATATACCTAAAAAGGATATGCTTGTCAAGTGAGGTGAAAATATCATTAAATCTGAAATAAAGAGATAATAAAGAATTGGTACGCGTTTAAAAACCGTTTTCTCACAACGTTGGTTTATATTGAAAACAAGCCTTTATTTTGGTACAAATTACTTTAAATGATGACAACTTAACACCTGTAATTTTTTTTTCTCACGACGTTGGTCTATTTTGAAAACGATATCTTATAAAAGTATTAATTACTAGATTTGATGTTTGATTATTTTCCGGCTTTTGCCCTTCGAAATATTCAAATAAGAAACCTAAATAATCCGAAAATTATTAATCAACGATTTACTTTTTTAATCCACACTTAACTCACTAGTCACGGTCACTCAACAAGCATACTAAAACTACTCGCTAATAATCATAACTATACTACTAGAAACGAGTAAAACTACACTAATAATGTCCAAGCTAAATATGACAATAAGCATAATCATAAAGAAATAAAAGAGATAAGGAAAAGGTGAAACCCGGAATATGCTCGGCGTGACCCGGAGACAATAGATATGAGCACATACTCTATAGTGTGAAATAAAACCAAACTAATCCAAACCCCAATCCATAACGTCATAATCTCCAAACATAAATAATGCTACTAACCCAAAATACAAAATCGAACCAATCAATACATGAATCCGAACCGTATAATAGATGAAAAATAAAATAAAAACTAAACCAATCTAATACTTATTCTAACCTACCTGCAACCGAAATAATAACAAAGTAAATTGAAAGGCTGCATCTTTTTTATGTTGTTGATAGGTTTTTTTTTTCAAAACACATAAGGATTTTTTTTTATTTTAATGAAAAAATGAGTGGCTATGATTGATTTATTCGGTCTATGCTAAAATTTGGGTCTATGTTAAACTTTTTCTTGCTGTAGGTACCGGGTTCGAGTCCCATGGGAAGCTAATTTTTGATTTATCTCCAGCGAGCCAGCAAAAGTTCAACAAAGACCATATTTTTAGCATAGACCCTATGAACCCATCCTCACCCTTCATTTATCCATCATCCAATGGATGAAATAAATACATATTTTTTTATAAATAAATAATAATAATCTGATTAACCATACAGGGGTATACGTGGTCTTTTTTCATCCCCATTTTTTCTAACCGTTACACTCTCTCTCATTAAACACACAATTACTTTTTCATTAAACACACACACTACACCTAACCGATTATAACTCACACAAACTCTAATTTTTAGCCCCAAATTTTATGATTCATGGATATACGCGATGAAATAGTGGCGAGCAAGCGTGCGTAAATTGAAGGCCGATTCATCATCTATTCAAGTTGATGATGCCATGATGGTGATTTTTCGGATTTTATGCTTATTTTATGGTTGATTATGCTTAATTTATGCTTATTCTGATTTTATGCTTATTTGCTTATTTCTTATGCTTATTCTGATTTTGTGCTTATTTTGTGGTTGATTATGCTTATTTTGGTGGTTGATAATACGCACATTCTGATTTTGTGCTTATTTTGTGGTTGATTATGCTTTATTTTGTGGTTGATTATGCTTATTTACTATTTATAATACGCATGGCGTGTTTTTAGTTAGCAACCGGTTAGAAATCAAAAAAATGAAACTGAGAACGGGACCAGATATAGTCGGTTTCGTTATGTTATTAAACCGTATTTATTTGGTTTTGTTGGCTGTTTACGAGTGATTTGGCTTATCCTTAACAAGTGGTTAGTTACTTGAAATAGTATTTGGTTTGTATCACTGTAATTGTACTTTTATTTGGTTTAAAATTGATATTAATAATATGTATTGTGTTATTAGTAATAAGAAAAATGTGTATATTAGGCTAGTGTGAGCTCGGTTTCAGAGGCGTACTACAAAAGTGTAACGAGTTATTGTTGCCTCTTGTTTTGGTCGGTTTTGAACCAGTTATGCTCACTACTAGTTAGTATTTACTTACATGAAAGAAACTATAAGTGCTAAATTAATAAATATGGTGAAATCATATGTCATTTAACTTTGTTACTGGTAACGTTAATACATTTGTTGTGATATGGAGGGGACATGAATGAGTTTTGATTGTACTTTTCACGTATATTGTGTCATTGGCTGTTTTGCTCAATGTGTATCTTTTCTTCTGGTATGAACTAAATTGTAATAGTGCATGATCATTGATTAGAAACCACTACAGATAGCGTCTCAATCTTGGATTAGTAACACATGGATTCTAATAGATACTCAAATGCATTGCATTTGGAAGCAATCTTTGTCAATATTAAGATACTAATCATGACGGTTTGCCATTCACTTGTGTAGTTATCCACCATTAAGATGTAATTACTTATGTAATAAGGATACATATAGGATTGTTGGATTATTTCATAAAGCTTATCGACAAAATAAAGTGCAATATCAATTCCTGATTATGGATAAGTGCATCTACCCTCTGCACTTTAAAAAGACATTTTTAGATTAGAAGGAACTTATATAATAATATCCTGTTGGGATATAAATTTGTGTAAAGTGTTGTAGATAGCTGTACAAATATACGAGAACTGCCTCCAGCTTCGTGTTATTTACGTATTGTACTTGTTTATATATTCTGTGTTAGTAAAGATATATTGGTTAGTGATAAGTAACACTTGATTTCAATTAACAAGTGTATGAGTTGAATGTAGCTTAACATACGATTCATACTTGGATGCTGTGACATGAATCTATTTGTCTTTATTGGGCCAAAACCCAATCCGGGTAATCACAACCCGCTAGAAAAACCTGCTGGACCAAATGACAGTTACAAAACAGTTACATAACTGTTTTTAACAATTATTTCGAAGAGTCACAATGGTTCATTTTTGAACCGACACAACCTTTAGATCATACCTATTCACTTTGTATAAATAGGACCATATTCTATAAAACAAATGTATGATGCAAGAATCATCAGAATGTATGACAGATTCTGAAATTATAGCAAGTTTAATAGCAAGTTTATATTTTGGTATATTTTGAGTACAAATTTGAGATTACGATCCAACATTTGGTATCAGAGCAGGTTTGATTAAAACCAAATCATCATATACCAAGTTCAAAAGATTTTATGTTTCTTGTTTTGAATCATCCGAAACGGCACCACTTTTTCGGACAAAAACAGTTTGCAAAATCAAAACCAAACACAATCGAAAAATCACCTTGTGTTTATATCAGGCGAATCCAACGATTGTCACCAGGCGATTAAATCACCGGCAACAAAGGGTTTCATCCCTTGCAAACCTTGTTGTCAAAAAACAACATAAACCGAAAAAACACAAAACCCAGAAACGTATTTAAGGTCAGGCACGATAACAGGTTTTAAACCAAGATTCAAAACAAAAAAGGGAAACCCACATCGAATCAGACAACAGAAGTCATCATCAAAGGGGGACAAATCAGAATCAAAAGGAACGTACACACCTGATTCTGAAGGAAATAAAGAACCGCACCCTAAATCGATTCATAGAATCGATTCGAGTTAGCAAGAAAGCCCCAAAATCTTAGGCGGTTAGCAAGATCCCCATTTCTGCGAAACCCTAATTTTCACACAATCAAATCAGGGATTCCAGCGAAGCAAGATGATCAGAACACAATCGTAGAAGAGATTGACGATTAACCCGGGCCATTTTAATTGGCGGTTAATCACCACAAAATAGAAGAATAGAACGGGTTAAACCAACCGATTAATCAGCGGTTAACCACCAAAGCAAGAAGAAGCAGGAACGGTCTCAAGAGGAGACGCGTCTTCCCAAAAGAAGGAAAAGAGGCACGGTTATAATCATCAAAAGAAAAGGAGGCGCACACTTATAATATAAAAGGAGTAGGGCACGGGTATTAACCCACCAGGTTTTTAAAGCAAACCCATTTAACCCTTTTATTTTATTTTCTTTACAATCTATACCCTTTTAGTTTTGTTTAGAAAATTTAGTCCCCTTTTAAATTTTAAGTTAGTATTTTTCAAAACCCTTTTTGAAAATATATTAAAGCAAGCAAGGTAAAAAATAATCAAGTTTTGTATTTTTTATCTAAAAGGAAAAATATTTTTACTTTTACAAATACAAAATAGCAAGATAAACCCGAACCCTTTGTGGTTCATAGCAAGATAAAACCGAATCCTTTGCGATTCATAGCAAGATAAACCCGAACCCTTTGTGGTTCATAGCAAGATAAAACCGAATCCTTAGGTTCATAGCAAGATCCGAGCCTTAAGATTCAAATAGAAAGGATCAATTATTTTTAAGCAAAGTCGGTTCAATATTAAGCAAGATTAGCAAGAAAAACCTGGGTTAGCATGTAGGACCTGAAGCTTAAAAAGCAAGAATTTTGATCTTCTGATCAAACTCAAGAGCAAGAAATCAGAATCAATTTTGATTCTAAGCAAGGCAAGCAAGAGAAACTTCATAGTTTCTATACAAGCAAGAGACGGCAAGCAAGAGTCGTCAAGAAAGAGACGGTAAGCAAGAGTCGTCAAGCAAGAGTCGGCAAGCAAGAGTCGACAAGAAAGAAACCGGTGGCAAGCAAGAAACAGCGATACATGAGAAAGCAGAAAATACAGAGAAGGAATGCATGAATTGGAAACACAAGAAGAAAGACAAAGAGCAAGAAGCACTTCTTATCTCAGAAGACACAGCGTTTGTGATTACGGGGGAGAATATTAGGCCAAAACCTAATCCGAGTAATCACAACCCGCTAGAAAATCCCGCTGGACCAAATGACAGTTACAAAACAGTTACATAACTATTTTTGATAGTTATTTCGAAGAGTCACAATGGTTCATTTTTGAACCGACACAACCTTTAGATCATACCTATTCACTTTGTATAAATAGGACTAGATTCTGTAAAACAAACGTATGATGCAAGAATCATCAGAATGAATGACAGATTCTGAAATTATAGCAAGTTTAATAGCAAGTTTATATTCTGGTATATTTTGAGTACAAATTTGAGATTACGATCCAACAGTCTTTTGCTAGAATTTGTAGAATTTACGTCTTTCAAAAAATTTCTTTAGTGAAGAATCACATGTGATTTTTTTTGATGTTGTTAATTTTTTTGTTTTCTAACATTTAATTTTTCATTATCAATTGTTTTTGATGTAAGTGGACTTGGAAAAGATAAAAAGAACTATAAGAAAAAATGAAGTCTTGCAGCCTACGCGAATGCCTAATACCAAGTCTTCTATTAGACGAATATCAAAAGAAGTTGTAAACGAGAATGGTCCTGTCAAAATTGAGGTTCAAAATTGCTACCAAGATTATGTTGCACGAGTTTAATGTCCATGCACAAAAGATGTTTGATTTGGCTTACATGTTCGAAACAACGAATGATGAGCAAATAAGGATTTCTATTATTGTTGATGCAATCAAGAACAGGGCTGAGCGTGATTCAGCTAAGACGAAGGCTGTGGTTGAGAATCAAGAGGAGGATGCAGTAAAGAACAAGTGATGTGGATAGAACTAATGGTAGTCTAATGGTCTTTTATAAGTGATTGTAAATGGTAGTTTGATGGGTTAAAACTAATTGTAGTATTAGTTGTTAAAAATGATGGCCGTAGTTTATCTTTTTTTTAGTTTGTTTTTTGGACAAGTTTAGATGTTGGTGGCACTTTTTTTGGTAATCAAGGAAGGTCAAGTTTAGTTTAGATGTTGATGTAGTACTGAACAAGTACCGATGGTAGTATATGAAATGGATTTTTACCTGCTGTTTTGATTAATGTTTTACCTGCTACTTTGATTCAGTATGATTTTATATTTGCTACTTTGAAGAATGTTTACATCTTTTGAAAAACATGATGGTAGAATCACATGCGATTTTGATAGAATCACATGTGATTTTGATAGAATCACATGTGATTCTTTTTGTAAATAACATGTGATTCTTTTTGTAGATAAC
This sequence comes from Tanacetum coccineum, assembly GCA_026074375.1. Classification (NCBI taxonomy): domain Eukaryota; kingdom Viridiplantae; phylum Streptophyta; class Magnoliopsida; order Asterales; family Asteraceae; genus Tanacetum; species Tanacetum coccineum. The sequence continues at coordinate 8,357 of BQNB010144019.1, read as the reverse complement.
ATGTGATTCTGATAGAATCACATGTGATTCTGAGGACGTAACTTAACAATTTGTATTTTTATTCATTTAGCAATATTAAATCTGCTTGTCCATGAAACAAAAAGTATTTAATTAAACATAGACGAATTAAGAACCGCATAAGACTTTTCCAACAATGCAACAAAAATATAGAAAAAACCAAATCTACACAAAGTATGATATGAAAAATGCAAATCTAAACAAAGTATGAAATTCAAGAAGCGTTAGTCGCTTGTTCAACTGCATCAATATCTTCAATCACATTTTCTAGTGTCCATGAAGGAGGCTTAGGTACTTGAACCTCAACTTCTATCCATATATCTTTGTGTTTCTTCTTAACGCAAGTGGTATTATATTGCTTCTGTAGTATACATGATATCATAACACAAGCAAGAGATGATGGGTTGCCTATTTAATCTTAGAGAGAGAAAGTGGTCTTTCTAGGGAGAGAAAGTGCAAGATAATGTATTAGCTTGAAATGAACAACCAACCCCTTCCCATGGCTAGGAAGGGGTTTATATACATGAGTGTTTATGCCTAAATAGGCTTGAATATGGGCTTAAAAGTGGGCTAAAGGCCCGGCCCAATACTATTAGTCATATGCTTACAATTAGACAATGAGCTATGCTATTCTAGCTTATACACAGGGTAACCGAGTCTTTTTCATAATCCTAACAATCTCCCCCTAAGGGAGGTCACCCCAGAAAATACATTTTGAATTATAGCATTGTACTTCATTGACCTTCTGTCTATAGCTCGAAGTCTTTGATTCTTTAACCTTTGATGTCTTTGTACATTATGTAGTGAACTTTACTTGTCCCCTTAGGGCTTGTGCGATTTTGAGCTTTCTTTGAAGCATCATCGCGTCCATATTAAATTCTTGATCATCCTTGTTATGTAGCATTGCCTTCATGTGATGTTGTGACCTTCAGACCCGCATGCTCACAATTTTCTTGATCATGACACTACTTCTCAGAGTTGCGGAAGCTGTGTTGTAGGTCATTTAGTTGTCATGATGTCTTTACTTGGAAACATTAAGTGTGAGCATTGGGTGGTGAATTGACTCCACTGGAACGAGGTGTCTCCATCTCTATCTTTGCTTGTCCGTAATAAAATAGTTAGCAATATAAGCTTTTCCATGTGGGCGAATAAGGCTTTGTCTTTGCCCGAGTATGGGTTGGATTTACCTCCGGATCCGTGAGGACCGACCTGTGATCAGGTAGATTCATCTTAAGAAGAATCTCCTTGACAGGATTTCCAGTATAAGTATCAGATCATCTGATATGTAACCATCAAAATCTCCATACTTGCCTGTTCTCTGTATCGGAACATCTCAAAGCAGACAGCACGATAAGAGTGAATCGGTTAGTTACTATCTTACCGATTAAAGATAAAAAATTGAATTGAAAACTATAAACACGTGTTACTTGAGGAAAGTATTTTGTGACACAACGTTAGTGTTTTATTGCACAAAATCAAAATTTTCATCAGAAATACATTTGTTTTGAAAGATATACACAGTCAATGTGCTCGAAAATCATTTGTTGAGCACATCGAGAGGTTTTCCAAAATGATCCGTCAATTCACAACCTGGAACAAGTTTGATTCACAAGGAATCGCATCATCGTTGCTTTCCATTTGTCACAAGTTTAATCCATAGTGGATCTCATATGTCACCTACCAAGAGCTTATTTGATGTTGGCTCTAGAAGGATTTTTATCTTCATTGTGAGTACTTTCGTATCACTCGGATGTTCTAGCAATACCACGAGGATAATGCGAAGGACTCTTAAAATCTTTACTTGTTGTCATAGTGTATGTGTGAAACAAGTACATTATGGTAAGTGGTCTAGCTGAACTTTTGGATGATCTTAGGCTCTAGGACTCAATATGTGCATTTTTTTTGGTTTTTTGTGGTCGGAGGTGGAGCGGACTGCACCTTTTCCAATAGCGACTAATCGGCAAGTTGAGAGAGACTGATTAGAATTGTATTGATCTCTGTGAGAAATGAAACAAGAATCCTTTGAGGGATATTGAGTAACTAGGGAGGGTTGTGCAGCGTATCACTGGGTCCATGATACTTGTCTTCAATGTTAGCAATCAACCTTGTGATTCTGACAGCATATGTATTAACCCAATTTCTACCTAATGTTTAAGGAGGGCTGCTTTCTTTTCACCCTTTATCTTAACATTTCTTTTTCATTCTTCAACCCCTTCAGTGCTTACCGAGACTTCATTACTAGAACCTTGTTGGGTTTATTCTAGTACTAGCTCCATCTCAGTCCGTACTTTTCCCTTCTTCTCACATTACTCCTTTTGTAATCATTCCTAAGGACTTCTACACTAACTAGTGGATTGTCCCTGGGTAGATCCCTCCTGCTCGGGCGGGATCATGGGAACATGTACCAAACCATACCATCCTTATAACTCCGATAAAGTAAATACGGGGTCGGTCTTTTAGTACTATTCTCTTCGCCATCATATACCATTCGCTCCCCCTTAATATGTGCATCGATATTTGAAAAAGTTTAGCACATATGGAGGATCCTACACTTGAGTTTAAAAGATCACATTTTATATCAGATTTTCATAATTAAATAACATTTTCTCCCACAAGCAAAAATTTCAAATCTGTTGAGATTTTGGGTCTCAATTGATTTAAGTTTAGGAAAATTTAGGAGAAAGTATGTCAGGTTTATATTATCCGAATGTGAAGCATATAGTTACTTAATATACAAGCCTAAGTTACAGTTTTAGTTACTACAAAATAATGTAACATATTACAAACAAACGTATTATTTTACTACACCATCATTCGGTTCTCTTCAGTAACGAGTAGTGCCTTCTCGGATTGTCCACCCCACAAGCTCTCCATTATTTTGAAGATACGTCGTGTCTTAAGCCATTTTCGGATAGAAACTTGAAGTTCCTTACTCTTGTTAAATCTTTCTTCATCTATAAATCTAGGTGGTTTTCATCCCTGGATAGTCATGTTGATTGGGAATTCCTTGATTGTTAGTCCAAACGCTTCATCAATCTGTTGCAGAGTGCCATCACTGAACTTGTGTATTTCATTGAACCTCATGATCATCTAAACCCCGTATCTGTCTCTGAATGTAACTGCCCTTGGAGAGTCTATGACTGTGTAGTCATGTTTGAACTTAAATCCAGTGGATTCCCATCGAGGTTTGGTGAGGTTTAGCTGTGTCTGGTAACTCTCAATTCCCAGCTGGAAGTTTTCTACGCGGTGTTTGATAACCAAGTTTCTGGTCCATAGGTTGACCGCGGTAGTTAAAATCTTTTTGTCTTCGGGTGATAGGTGGTTTAAGTGACCTTGAAGATTCAACAAGTACAGATCTTCAAAGTCACTAAGGTACATATGTTTAAAGTCCCTTTCCGCTATAACGTATTCTTTGAGATCAGCTCGACGAAGGACTATTTTCTTCATGTAGTTGTACCCATACATTGAAAAGAATTCGATTCGGACGACACTTAAGATACACATATGAGTCCTTACTGCTCGGCGGTCTCCTTCAGATGAGAATCGGTCAATGTAGAATCATTGTCTTTGAAACCACCAATGAGAGATACCATACATAGCTGCGATGTCATACTTGCATTCCTTTACAAATCCAGCACCTGATCATGGCACTGTTGCTACCTATCCGACATCAGGATAATATGCCACCTTCATCTTAGAGATTGACAAGGCCGGTCTGCCAACCTTGCGACCATATCGTAGATACTCTAGGTCTTTGTTGAAGAAGAAGTCCGGTTGAATAGTTACATGGCCTGGTTCACCTCCTAGTGGAAGTGGCTTGCTGACGTTGTACCTGAGGATTGCATCATCCACTTGATCGGTGAGAAGTTTGTGGCACTCTTCCATTTGGAATTGGAGATGAATCACGTCATGATGAAACACTTTAACTATTTCGAATGCAGGGCCTTCCAGGTCTTTGGGAGTGAGTTTAGAGATTCCCCGTTGTTTACAGTACCAATCCATAAATGTCACCATATCCCCGGTTTGAGCAAGTAGAGAGTTCTCCTGTGGAGGTGCATATGTCGACTTCAAAGCAGAGGCCCAGTTGTTTGTTGGCATAGACAGATCAGATGAGGGAATAGTCCAAGCAGGTTTTGGAGTGGCCGATCTATCTTCAGTGAGAGGTTTCCACCAACTCTGCCTCGGGTTGACTGTAGGAATATGATCACGTCTGACCTCATCATCACTAGAGATTGCTTGTTCATCTGCAGTTGTTTCTTCATCCATATAGAGATCATCACGAATCTGTGTGATTGAAGGCTTAATCTGGGTATCAGTCGTGGTCCACGCAGAGTATTCAGCTGAAGCAGCTATCTTTGAGGAACTTGGGGTTGCAGTGCCTATTGATTGATCTCCTTGATGAGTGGATGAGGCCGGAGGTGGTGGAGGAGGAGCTTGAGCAGAGTCAGAGGCTCCAACTGTGCCAGAAGCTCCTGATGCGCCTAATAGAGGTGGTGGAGGAGGTGGTGGTGAAGGTGGCGACCCAGGGGGAGGCTTTAGAGAGTCTTGCTTACTTTTCTTCTTCGTTTCCTCCTTAGCCTTATCTACATCAAAGTCCTCACTTTCATCCCGACGGATGGAGTCCTACAGTGCTTCATATGCTACTCAGTGGTCAGCATGTCCCTTGTCATAGTTCTCCTCCAACATGCGTTGAAGCAGAATTTCCTTAATGTCAGGCGTAGGGAGATCCTTGAAGCGAGCACGAAGAGGAGCTCTCATTGCATGTTTTACAGATGAGATAACCACCTCCTTAACTGATTCCTCAATCTTTCAGTCAATTTCTTGTGACTCAATAAACTCCACCCGTCTGCTCTCTGATCATTTTGGGCCAGTCCATAGTTTCCAACTTATGGATTCGGTTCCCTTGCTTGTCTAGCCTTTTCTCTAGGGCTTGATTTTCCTCCACCAAGTCTCATATGTGTTGTTCGAGTTTGCCCATGCGCTTAATGAGAATGGAATCTGATGAACCTTGTTGAGGTTGAGGTGGTAGTGGAAGAGTTGTTGTTGTTGTTGTTGTTGGTGTTGCAGTTGTGGTTGTGGTGGTTGGTAGAGGCCAATGAACATTGGGTGAATCAGGTCTAGGGACGAGATCGATCACCGGGGATGTCATAGGAGGGATGATAGAGGTGTCTTACTGAATAGTGATGGACACCATTAATTCAGCCTTAGTGTCTGCTGTTGTCTTCTCATTATCAGCCTCAGACGGTTTGTCATTCAAGAATTGATCACCAAAGCTGAAATCTTTGGCGAGATGTTGTAGAGAAGACAAGGTCCCTGTAGAGCTAACAGGTTCCTCTGGTATCACTTGTTCATCAACTGTTAGCTTTAGATTCTCATGTACATCAGGGTATGCCGTGGCCGTAAACCCTTCATCCATATGCTCAGGAAGTGGTTGACTGGAAGGATCAGTGATCTCAACATCCGAGTGTTCAAGGTTTGGTCCAGCGAGAATACTAGGAGTTGGTAATGGTAGGGATTCAACAACATCATTAGGGTTTGGTCTAGCCTGGCCTTCATCTCGTGTACCAGGGTCTGATCTAGCCTGGCCTTCATCTAGTGTACCAGGGTCTGATCCAATATGGCCTTCATCTAGTGTACCAGGGTCTGCTCCAACCTGGCCTTCATCTTGAGTCCCACTTCTAACCACTGAAGGCCTTTCTTCATCAGACTCCATATCACTGCCATATAATCCAAGCTCGGCATATAAGGAAGAAAAGTCTTTATGACCTGCTGTTTCAGTTGGAACGTGAGAGCGTCTCTGAAATATATATTGTTCAGCTGAGCTCTTCTTCTTTGGAGTTTGAAGGTTGAGGGGAACTTGAGCCGCTTGTTCCTCACCTACTTTCTCTTTCCCCTTTCTTGGCACCTCTGGTAGTGGTTGAAATTTCCCAGTGTTAGTTTCCCTGAAAACCACCAGAGGGAGAGGACCCCTTTGAGTTGGGTATGTATCTATTAAGCTCTCTTGCAAAACCATTTGCAGTATCGCCTCCTCTGTGTCTTCAAGGCTGGGTTTAGTAGCGGGAACCCCTTCATCAACGAATTCATCTACCAACTGCTTAGAACTCTTAACATTTCTCTTCTTAACCACTTTCCCTGCCTTAGCACCTTTGGCTAGTGGTTAGGCCTCAAACGATTCTAACACCGGCTTGTGCTTCTTCTCCTTAGGTTTGGCCGGTGCAGGTTTAGACTTCTTGGCTTTAGTTTCAGAAATGGTTGGTTGCTCAGTTGCCTTTGGTTTTGCTTGTTTGGTAGGCTTGGTTGGCTTTGGTGTAAGGGATTCAGGATCACTTAATTCCTCACCCACAATGTACCGTTGATGCTTTGCAACTTTTTCCAGATAAGCATCATAGTAGTATTCTCCTCGAATGACATCATTGATGAGTTCATTCTATATTGTCATCCCAATGACTTCTCGTTTGCTTCCCTTAGCACTGAACTTGAGATGACCTAGTATAGGTTCCTCAGTAGGCAAATGGAGTAGAGAATCGGGTCTTGGGTGGAAGTTATGCAGCCGTTGCAGGTGAAATATGATCAACTTTGTGAACCTGATACTTGGGATAAGGATAAGAGTTGGTTTCTTCTTCCCTAGAGTATGTTGTGCCAACTTCCTTTTGTCTTCTGTGAAGGTGTGGATAGATTGAGTAAATTCTTCCCACATCCTCTCAGCATAGTCGATGTGAGCTTGATTGACAACACCCCAAAGGATTTGTAGCACTGGGGCTCTCGGCCTTTCAAATCCAGAAGTCTTTCCCGTAAAGCACAAATTGATAATGGTTGTTAGTGCCCTCCACGGTTGGAACATGTCATTAGTGGTGACATTAGACAAGTGTATGACTTCCTTTGGATACCCCAACTTATTGACAAATTCAACAAGAGTATCAGGAGTTGGAGGAGAAGAGAAAGCCCGGTTGTTGTCGACTGGTATGATCTAAAGAGCATCTCTGAGTGTGTCTTGATTGAGATTAAACCATTGCTCGTCTAATTGATACTTGTAGCTCCCAACTTTATTGTCAAAACAAATGGTATCCCAGAATTGTTAAATATAGATAGCCGGTATTGTTGATGACACTGTAAAAGCTCTGAAGAAATTAGTTTACTTGAGAATGTCCACAACAATCTTGAAAATTAGGTTGGGTTGAGATTTTTCTTCATTTAAATAGCAATTGCTTTTCCCAATTGGCACCCATCGATTGCGTGGCACGATTTGTTCATCTGTGCGGACGGGTGGTTCCATTACGGGTGCATGTTCAGCATCAGTCATTGTATCTGCACAGTTACAATCACAAAGGAAATAACATGCAAATTGATTGTTAGATGTGAGTAGATGCTTAGAAGTTAAGCATGTATGCACAAGATCTGAGATAAAGAACTCTTAGATCACGTTAGAGTGTTAATCAATGAGATTGGTCAACTCTTGAGTTAGCGGATAATAACTCATCAAAGAGAGAGCAAGACACACCGAAATAACCACACGAATCAATGGCAATTTACAATCAATGCAGGACAAGATGCAATGGGTGAGACACTCTAAGTAAAACTTAATCTACGACAAGATCATGACCCAAAACGCAAGGATTTGAAATGCTCAGACTCAAAACGCATGATATCAAGACGCAGGCTTAGTCAAAATGCAACAAAGTCATAAATCAAAACGCAACTAAGTCAAAACGCAGTCATACTCAAAATGCAGGATATCAAAAGGCAGGCTTAGTCAAAACGCAACAAAGTCATAAGTCAAAACGTAACTAAGTTAAAACGCAACACTCAAAACGCAATGATTATAATATTCAAAACAAGTCAAAACGCAATCATTTTAGAAAATTTTGAAATAAGGGGTTCAATATTTTAATATTAAAATTTCTTCAAATCAAAACGCAACGAGTTGCGTTTTGAACCTGTTTTGTATCATCTCATCAAAACGCAATCATATATTATATTATCAAAACGCAGTCATGATCTAATCTATCAAAACGCAATCCGAAATCATAAGGTCAAAACGCAATCTAGAGTAAGAGTTCAAAATGCAACATGAATTTGAACCACAAAACGCAACTAAGAACTAGTTCTCAAAACGCAATATGAATGCCAATTCAAGCTTTACACGAAGAGTACTAGGGGATTCATTTCAAGCAATAACACAACATCATTAGGCTATTCTAATGCTAACCTAATCAAAAAAGAATCAAGAACACAAACTAACCACGATTATGTTGGTGGTTTTGTCCGAATACCCTAATAACAAAAAGATTGAGCTCGATTAAGACCATGATATTCAAGATAAAGCCTATTCACATAGTAAT